>DVZL01000811.1:0-20565 GCA_018236625.1 Lasaia peninsularis
AGGGTAGGGTAGCCGGTAGACTTGCACATAAGGTCTAACAGCCTGACCACAGGTCAGCGGCGCACCTACAACATCTATGTTGTCTATAGGTCACGGTTGTCTCTTACCATCAGGAGACCCATGTGACTGTTCGCTGTCATAAACTATAAAAAAAATTATATATAGTATATACGAATATTAGATAGTTAGAGCCTCAGTAGCCTAGTGATACGCGCGTCGGACTTCCATTTCGGCAGTCAAGGTTCGAACTCCCGCCACATACCAATGAGTTTTTCTAACTTAAGTACATTTCTAAGTGCTCTTATGGTGACGGAAAACTGAGGAAACCCTGGACTCGCCGCCTGTCGTCGTGGGACCGAATATCGTGTCGAATTTTATTTGATTACTCGATGCTCCCGCGACTTCGCGTTTGTAATTAATTTATTTATTTTATACATGTTTAAATTAAAATTCTAAAATAAAAGTAGCCGTAGTAGTTCCATTAGCTGGCATTACGCAGACGCCAGTGAAAGTTCCGTCAAAATCGATCCAGCAGTTTCAAAGATTAGCGGGTACAAACAGACATACAGACAAAAATTCTAAAAAAAATGTTTCTTGTACATATTATGCATTTAGTAAAAAGCGGTTGTTTTAATATTACATCAGACATATCCAATTTTATTTATTTGTATGGATGATATAGTTTTTTTAGTATACACAAGTACCTACAGATATAATGAATAAGATCCGTCAAAATAAATAATTGGATATTCGGCGCCATTTCAAACTTCGACCGAAGTTTTAACGACGGATAGAGTAACTTTACTTACTCTCAATCCGCTATACTCTTGACCTTTCCATGTGATTTATTGAAGCCTGTGTCATGTTCAATAAATTGATTGCTTTCAATAGTCATTTTAAGTTTTTAAGAAATATCCTAAACTAAAATTAGAGTTTTTAGGGTTCCGTATCTAAAAGAACTTTTTCTTCTAAACGAACTTATAAAAATCAATTAATTTGCATTAATAGATGAAACTCATAAAGTATATTATTTAATAGTGCCAAAATTAAAATATTGACTCCAGAAAACGAATTATTTCCCAAAAAAACTATACAATGCTAGCTTAATATATTATGTGTAAAGCTAGTGTTGTATATATTGTATTTTTGGATTCTGCTCGTTGTAGTCGAATTTTAGGGTAAACAATGTTCAAATCGACTACAATAAGCAAATTCTAAAAATTTCTTTTTCAAAAAAGGGGTGCTAATTTAGTGCCAAAATCAGAAATTTGACGCAATTCACAAACCTGGAGAAACCCACCTCGTACAGTATGTTAACTTGGCATTTTGTAACTTTATAGGTATACTTTAACATTATCGGTAGCCAGCATCGGGTATCAGATACATAAGTATATTCTACCATTAACCTGGGGCCAGCATCTGGTAGTTGCGTTAATTATTCAAATATATTTTCAAGGATTATTGTAAAAGAAATAAATCTCAGCGGATAATATCTCAAACCGTGACTATTGCTCATTACGATAATAGGATTTATGATTTCGTTTACGTTTACTACTGCTGTACCATAATTGCTGTAGAAGAGTGAATTTTGTATTCATTTCATTTTAGCCTCATCCCGTATTATATCAGATGATATCGGGGTCGGCTACCTAAACTAGTTGTTTCACTAGGACACCAGTATTTACGCAAAGCGACTGCCATCTGATCTCTTGAACCCAGAAGGGAAAGTAGACTCATACCTCAACCTCATCTTCACGATGTATTCCAGTCTTCAGTTCCATGATTAAATAATCTAATAGAAATTAAGTAATAAATGTAAATTATTAATTTTATGTTGTAAAGTTTTTGCACACCAATATTTAGTGTGGTAGAATATGTTGATATAAATCAAATTATTGTAACATCTTTATACACATGTTCAGCAAATAAATGAATATTTTTATTATTTTTATTTCTTTATTTCTCTCAGCTTCGCGCTGGTATTTCTACACTTACGGGTCTAAAGACCAGGTAAATGCAGTGTTTTATTTAATTTGGGCTATTGTTTTCGTCGGTTTGCATGAACTTTCTCACAATTCTGCAGGTATTAAGGATAGCTGCTTTCTGTAGACTGATATAAACATTTTCTTCTAAATTAAGCATTTTCAAACTATGGAGGAGATGACTGGGAATAACACCAGTTGTGGAGAGAACTATGGGGATTATATAAACTTTGTCCTGTCTCCAGATTCTAGTCACTTCGTCTTTAAGGTCTGAATACTTGCTGATCTTTTCAGATATTGTTTTTTGTAGGTTATGAGTGTTGGGTACTGCTATGTCTATAAGGTAAGTGATTTTCTTTGTTTTATCCTGGAGGATCACATCCGGTCTATTGTAGTGGATAGTCTTGTCTGTGAGAATAGCTCGATCGTAATACATTTTGTGTGTACTATTTTCTAGAACAGTTTGTGGCATATATTTGTAGTAAGGGGTGTTGGTGTCTTGTATAAGTGTATATTTTATGGCTAGGTTTTGATGGATAATGTTTGCAATTATTATTATTATAACAGAACCACCGCTTTATCTATTCGTGCTATCATAATAATATTGTCGTGTTCTGGTTTGGAGGTTAGGGTATCCTGTAGCCTTGAATATCAGGTCTAATACGCGGCCACAAAACAGCGACGCACCTATAACATCAATGGTATCTATAGATGGTGATTATTTCTTACTATCAGGAGAGCCGGGTGTTTATTCACTGTCTTATCACGTATTATTCTGACGATGATTCTAGGTAAATCAAAATACAAACATGTCTTGATCATGTCGCTTATTGGTACATTGCCAATATTCGACTGGCTTTTTATAAACTATCTTGAATAAATAAATTTATCCAACTAATCTGAACACGACAGTGATAAGCACTAGAGTATAATAAAACCAGCCTTGATCCCGCGCACGAAGTGTTCCTTACCATTGTATACAAAAACGGCAAAAAAAAATACGTTTGTTGAATAGGATCACCCTTTATAATATATTTATTTTATTATGTTTTTAATAATTGATGTTATAGTGACAAAAATACAATATCATTTGTGATAATTTCAATTCTCTAGCTTATAGCTAGAGTTGAGTTATACCTACTTAATAATGTGAATTTTTGGCTATTTGATGATGAAATAGTTTTTTTTATAGTATCTCTATTTCAAATATCTTTATTTAGAGTTTATCTTATAACAGTTCATGAGATACAGCCTCGTGACAGACAGACAGACTGGTATACCGACAGACAGACCGCGAAGTCTTAGTAATAGAGTTCGGTATCACCGTTTAGGTACGGAATCCTAGGCGGAGATATCTATTCGGTCAAGTCGATATATATATTCTAACTTAGTGATGAATTCAATCGAATATCTAATTAGATAATACCATTGGTAGGCAGTGGAAACTCACAAGTATATGATTACATAAATGCATATAATATACATATATATGCATTTATGTAATCATTATACAATGTATCAAATAACTAAACGACTAATGCCGGTTCCAATAATCGACGAACCGTAGTCCGTAAGTATAATATTCTTTGATTAAAAATAAAGACGAGATACATATAGTTCCACAAGTGTTCTAACCTCTAACGAGCGACAGTAGGTATCTTACCAATAGATCAGGCTACGATTCTAAGAGGTCTTCACGATGAGGACTAAGTATACTTACGATTCAACAAAAAGCTACTGTTTGTTATCAAAACGACGCGTCTCTTGACAAAACGAACACATCTTAAGCGTTCTTGTTTTCGAAACATTTCCATATAATAAGTACTCTCGTACTTGTATACTCGTAAAACTGTTTTAACTCATTATTATCTTCTATATAACCTTTTTAGAGTGCTATAACTACCACTGGTATATTTAAATGCTTATCAACGTGCTACTCTAATCCATGCAATAATCTATTATACCAATTAACTAATTCTATTACCTACCTAATATTATAATCTTCCAGTTCTCCGTCCGTCTAACACCATTTTATAGAACAAGATTTAACGGTAGACATCTATATAATATTATATGTATATCACAACATATGCTTTTAAAATAAGTGTGGTATTCAGTTAATTTTAAAAATAATACATTATCTTTTAATAGGCTCACCTTATTTGTTAATACAGGTATGTTTGTCAAATAATTCTTCATAGCCTTAACTCCATATTCATTTTTGTAGACTTATTAAAAATAATAAAATAGTCCATGTATTATAGTTTTTGCTGTACAAAATTGAAGATATTGTGCAATGCTAAACCTTACTAAATCAACTACCTATACCTATAAAAATTATTCCTCCTGCAAATATCGTTAGCTGCTTTTGATTTGTCGTGCTTAAAAACAATCGGATATAACCAATAAGTGTGATAGATTTAAACAGAATATACAATAGTGAAATCGTATAAAAATTAAAATAGGCAAGCTAATAAACTCACCTAAAATGCACGTTTAGAACACAAACAGTCATCCAAACACTTAGCGATACCAAAATCATAGTGAACAGCAAATACTTCCCTAACAGTGGTATCGCTAAAGACGTGGGCGGTATAATTTCGGCCAGTAACAGGAAAAACACTGTCAGCGAAACCAGAATTGAGATGCTTAACGATATCTACGAGAAAAAAGACATTACATATAAATTACCTGAAATGGACGTTTACAATGCAAACAGTGACCCAAACGCTGAGCGAGACGAGAATCATTGTAAATAGTAGATATTTCCCAAGCAAAGGAATCGCCAGGGATGTTGGCGGGATGATTTCAGCCAGACCAAGGAAGAACACAGTGAGGGACACCAGGATGGAGATGCAGAGCGATATCTATAGGAAAGAAGTCCTTTTTGAATATTTTGGTATCCGTTAAATAGCTGCAAGCATTGTCTTTCCACTTATATAGACTGGATACAAAATTTGCGATCGTAATAACCAAAAAGATCTAATTAAAATAACATATTTTATTCAATAATATTAATATAATAAAAATATTTATTCTAAAATGAATATTTGGTTTGAATGTTCGCCCATTTTGTATCATTAAGATATTGAAATTTTGATGTTAAATACGAATATAATAAGAAAAACAGATAACTAAAACAACCAGAACGTTAAAATAATAAATATACTTATAAATTGCCAATCATCCATAATAATAACGATAGTAAACATATATGAAACAAATTTCAAGTTCTTGTAGAAAGACAATATTAAGAAAGCAAACTCACACTAATGAAGCTACCACAACCACAGATCTAGCTAGTGAATCAAAAAAGACCATAGCTGGTAATGGAGCAGGCACAAGGCAGATGGATGAAGAATGAATGACTGGGTTAAGGATGGAAATGAAGATTGTTTGAACTCTCAATCAAATTACTGGATTAAGGTTTCAATATTGCAGAATGTTATTATTGGTAAGTAAAATATTCTTAAAAACAATTGAGTTGTGTAGCCACTAATAAAAGTCGTCGATACTCTAAATTCTATTACAGGCATCTTTATTGAATTCACCATGCAGTTTCTTACCACGAATACCTACTACTATATTTAAATATTTTACAAAATCATTACATCCGCTACATTTATAATATAATGCTATAATCATGCTATTTCAAGTTTATCTTTCAAATTACTATTAGTTTTCTTTGTAATATTTTCTTAAATACATTTCGAATTATTTTGTTTTTTAATATATTTGCTATTTCTTATTATAGTTAATTATTATTTGTCTTTATTTTCCAAATCTCGGCGACTTTTATTTTTAACCACGTTTCATTAAGTGTGATTTAACAAGAATCCTTAAGCCTATACTGGCTTTATTATATGAAATGCTTGTTAAATCATTATAATAATATTGTTAATAATACAAATTCACGAAACCAGAAGTGGGATGCAAGTCCAAATTTTTCGTTAACAATTTTTATCATTAAATATGTACCACATTACAATGATATGAAAATTTTATCCAAAAATTTTTGTTAAATGCAAAAAGTAGATACGAAGGTCATAATTACCTTTTCCCCGGAGTCAGAGGGTAAATAAAATACTAAAACAGTTAAAAATGTTAATCCCACACATGGTATTATCAAGTTAACTGTATAGAAAAGTGTTTTTCTACGCATCGTAAGCTTGAATGTGATATCTGAAACAGATTTCTTAATAAGTACATGTCATATGCATTAATAACTTCACGCTAAGTCCCTTGCGAGGAAGGATGGGAATATTGAGTGCCACGTCTCACGTAAATATTTGCCTAGGTTCCTTCACAATTATTACTATCGGATAATACAAGAGTAATTTTGACGTGAAATGTCAACCTTGGTCTCCCCGGGTACCTACAGCCATCCACTTTCGCATTCTTAATAAGTACCCCTACAAATCTGATGAGATAATTCTAATATTACAGAGAACATAATGCCCTTTTTGTGTAAGACTTACGCAAGAGGCTGATCAACATAACATTTTGGTTCTATAAGTGACGTGTAGACCTTTAAAAATTGTCTCTTTCATTTGCCTTTTATTTTCATTGCCTTCAAATACCATGAAAATCGTTTATTGTTTATATATGCCGAAATGGACAAATACGAGTTGTAAAGGTTTATTCGAGTATATTCAGAACACACAAAGGATGTTTTTTTCGGATAAGAATTCTTCGGCAAATTGCTCGTCTAGTATTAAGCATATGACTATTTTAAAAATGTCTAATTAATTATTTTACAGGAAACACTTTAAGAAAAACAAAGGGTTTCCTATAAAAAATTCTCTATTACTTTTCTTACAACAGAGCTGTTAAAGCTCTTTACCTTCCTCTTAGAAGCGTGCCATTAACATCATTGATATACATTTATTTCTTTAAACAATGAGTTAACATTACAATAATATTTAAGAAAAGAAGAAGAAAGAGGTAAAAGATATTATTGGTTCTTGCATGCGCGCCACTCGTATCTGACCAATCGCAATACACGAATTTACATCTGATTGTTTGCACACCAATCACAAGAGCTCGCTTATCGTCTTCCCGTTATTATTTTTCTCTAAGTGACCTCCTTCTGAACTTCTGTTAATTGCTTATTCTCTTCTTTTATTCGCTTGATAAAACGTCTTTTATCTATCTATCTTAGATATAAAGATAATATATAAAGTATTATCTCACCTGAAAAAGGTTCTGGGCAACATGGGTAATATTCCTCATTTCTCGTGGCTGGTACTTCCAAAATATCCCATTCTACTGATAAATAGAACTCGCTGAGGTCTATGCCAACATGAACAAGGCTACTTCCAGGCAGCTGATCCATGTGTTTTAAATCGACCTGTATTTGAAAACAAAAATTAATATTAAAGACACTCCAATTTGACTTATTTGTATAAATTAAAACTTATAAATTGACGGTTTTGGCGATGGTCTTTTCTACACAAGGGTTCCGGACCAACGGCGGGAAAAAATATTTTCAGTTATCGCTATCTTATTTCAAAGCAAGTAAAAAAAGAGACAATACACATTTAGCGCTGTCAAATTAAATCGTGCACGATATTTCCACAGACGATTTTGATATATTAGTTATTATATCAGAATTTGACAGGATTAAAATGTTCCATCTCTTTTGTTTTCATTTTGTTAGAAAATTACTGAAGAATAATAACCTGAGCGCCATTATACGTCCATGAGCCAAACTTCATGAAGCACGTCTGTTCGTCAAATGGAAAATATTCGACGTTTATTTCACATGAGGACTTGTAAATCGCTGGGGGCTTCCAGTTCACCTCGCCCGTATGTTTAAGGGTAGCCTTCGTCATTAGAGTTACCTGAAATATAAGGCATAGGAATAATGACTCTGAAAGGATAGGCAGAGGTACATTAGCATCCACGATTAGTCGACTATATTAGGTCCCATAATGTGACAGGTGGCAAGTCCGTCCACGAAGTCCAATGCGTGTACCATTTGATCACCAAGGCTCTTGGAAAAGTTAAAGCCTTAAAATCCGTTTTGAGTTAAAGAAGGGATATATTTGAAAAGTGAAGTTAGTTAATAATTAAAAGCTTTTATTTAACTTGCATTGTATGTATGTAAGTATGTATGTTCGGGTGGAATCTTAGAATTTAATTTTGAAGTAGCTATCTTCACCCGATTAAGCTGAAATTTTGTATTCACGTTTAGTTTGGATGACAATACACGATACGGTACAGACTATACTGACATTATTCTAAATCCAACATGGCGGACCAAACAAAATGGCGGAATAGTTGTTTTTAAAGAACTTCTACAATATAGGTATCAAATGAAAGGAATCGTTGAGAACAACTCGAAAAATAATAAAAGCTTTTTCTAAAAAGTTATTTTTCTTTTAATTTATTTCAATTTTAGTTTAGCCGAACGACATGTAGAATTCGTTAAATTTATTTGTTTTTAGTTTTAAAAAACCCTGAAGATGCTGTACGTACAAAGTATGGAATAGTACAAGTGTGTATTTTGACGGAAAAAGTGCATATTTAATGGAATTCTACCAAGTGTTAATGATGGAAAGTTTAAATTTTAACGATGTTAATACTTTTAAGAAGTAGGTATACAGGCCTGGTGATATAAATGACACAAATATATGTTTCCGTCGGGAATCGAATCCGAGCCTCGTGGTTGGTAGGCAATTTTAAGCAAGTAGGTCGTTAGAATATAAAATAGAAAAGATAGTGTTTAAGAACCGGACAAATTATAGCAAAACTACTATTTACATACTTTTAGCTTTACTTTTAGATTTAAAAGAAACTGGGAAACAGGCAAGCCCCTGAGTTTCCATCGCTGTATCTTCTCAGGAAGTGGCTGCATTCAGATCTAATGGTAAATTTTAGAATTGTACTAGCCAAATTTAGTATCTATCGGTTTGGTAGTTTTAGCGTGAATCGCGATCGGGAACAGACAGAAAGTCAAAAATTAAAAAAGTATCAAAAATATGTTCTTCTACCTCACCTCACCTAGGCCTGTTTTTTTAAATTTCTTCAATCGCCTTTATGGTGTAACAGTACGACTGTCGCCTATTAAGACCGTTAACCGCGTAAGGTCCCAGATTCAATTCCCAGGTCGGGCAACTTTTCTTCGATGTTTTTCAGATTATTTTGAGTAAGCACTATATTGCCCGGGATTGAAATGTGCCCGAATTGGCGATAGGCTTGCCACCTATCACATCATGGGCCCAAATATGTTGGCTCATCGTGGGTGCTCTAGTATAGCTACTGAACAAACGAGTCATGGATATACTAGCACACCTCTGCCTACCCCTTCGGGGATAATAGGCGTGAAGGTACTTCTTCAATTTACATAATTGTTTCTTTTTGTACGGTCATTTGAACAAGTTGTTCTACAGAGACTCGAACCCGGGACAGAGATTTACGTTCTACCACAGAGGCTATTTTATTCCAAGCACTCTTTACCAAATTAACACGATACAATAATTAAAAGAAATACTTATCGCATCAGCAATTAGGTTTAAACATGTATACTAATAATTTAGTATATCGGGTCGCGTGTTGGGCTCTGTCGTATTATCTACGAGGTTACTTACGCCCCGTCACCAAACCTATCAGGCTGGTAACTCACTGTCAGGAGACCGATAGGAGGCCAAATGTGACAGTTATCGCTACCGTAAATCCTACCTGTTTTACAATTAATGCTTCCATATTGAAAACAACTTAACAGGTCCTTACTCAAAGCAGTCGACTCCAAAAAGGAAGTTTTGTCTCGATCAGGTTATACATTGCAGGAAGTTAGCAAATAAACATATCCATACAAGTAAATAAAATTGAAGTGTCTGTATATAATATTAAAATAACCGTTCTTTACTAAATGCATAGATATTGCTACATATTATAAAACAAATTAACTTTCTATTTCTGTCCCTATGTATGCTTAAATCTTTAAAACTAAGCAACGGATTTTGATGGGTTTTTTAAGTAGATAAAGTGATTTAAGAGGAAGGTTTTTATATTGTATATAACGTACATAGTATATCCGTGCGGAGGTCGATATTAATTCCCAAATATGTAGTATTGCTAACTCTTTCTCAACTGGAAAACCTCTCTTTCTGACAGTCTTGTGGACAGAGTCAAAACAAACCCGCCTTGTGAAAGTGAAATAACTGGCCCTATGAGAATGATATACTTAGATATTTAATATTGCGGATTGTTTACTTGTAACCTTTATATTCACGAATCTGACAGATAGTTGACAGGATCATCTGTCAAAATTTGTCACTTGGCATGGTTCCGTCATTACGACAGACTAAACTAGACCGGAATATCGACACTTAAAATTAAATCATCAATATTCCGTATAAATGCTTTAAAATGTTAATTACTTCTTATCTTAATTCCACATGTTTTGAGATAATGCGAACATGTTTTCAATGATATAAGTGATTAACATTTACGTTGCATTAGCACAGCGAAACTAAAAGCAATATCTGGAAATACACTCCGAACAACGATCAACCCGGTTATGTAGTATTGCTCACTCTTTCTAAACTGGATAACTTCATAGCAAACCGGCCTTGCGAGAGATATAGTATTGTAGATAGGTCGTTGTTAGAAGTGTAATCTGGAGATTTTAGCTTTAGGATTAGCACTTAAGGTGCCAAAGTGACATCTGTCATTCTTTGTTCTAATAATAGCATAATATAGCGAATAAGTTGTTTCGTGCAGCTTCTCCCACGTGAACAATCAGTAGTACATATACAAAGTTTCAAGGTTTTATCTTTGACAATGACTGGAGAAGCGCCGGTTATTCGTATGGTATCCGGTATTTGACATATTCGCATTCAAATTTTTCCCGTTAAGCTAAACAAAGCTGCCACTCTGGAAACAAAAATCACCGAGTAGTTTTTTACTACCCGCGGATTATTTACTTATTTCAGTACTCAAGGGTTGTCATATATTTTATATTTATCTTATAATTTGTTAAATTCATTTTTAATGTTTCTATTGTATTGGAAATTTCTTAGAATTTTAATATAGCTTGTGTTAATCATTGATCTCTTCATCATAAATACACTAAGTCCTAAGTTTGGTTTCTAAGATTTATTAATGAAAATTTTTTAACGTTTTCGTAAAATAAATAAGTTGGCTTATTGGTCGGGTAATAATTAAGTCATATTTTTGAAAAAAAATCTCTTTTATACATAAATGAAATAAAATAATTATTCAATTACTTCTGACCAACAATTACCTATAACTGAATTTATTTTAATTATAAAAGAGTAAAACATTTATTATTTCTTCATTATCCAAAAAAATCATGAATTTAAAATAATATTATACTAAAATAATAAAACATATATGTAAACTAATAAATTTAAATAGTTCGTAGGTTTATAAAAACATCAAAAATTAATAAATATCATTGATTAATTGTATTATCATGAGCGACTAATCAAAAAATACTACGCACGTTTGTTTTGGAATAAATTTTTTTGTTGTTTTTTTACATCTGTCGTTAAGCTTAATAACATTACCTTAGTGAAGTGTTACCCACTAAATAAATCTTTATGATAACTCCCATATTTCAAGATTATTCCAACATTTTCCATTATCATTGGTGATAAACATTCACGCGACGTCAGCACTTAGTGCGCCGGAGTGACACCGATCACTCGTGTCGCTCTGATAGTGTTACAGTATTTATGTCGAAGATACCTTCATTAGAATATCACTTTTACGGAAACATTTGCCCATTTCCACATTTATTATCTTGTTAAAACGAAACTAGTAAGCGTTTTTATTAATGTCAAAAGGCTTTGTTTTTAAGTCATTATTTTGACTTTAATAATTGATTTATTTACTTGGAGCCTCATTGGCCACGTAATTAGCGCTAAGGACTTCCATTCGAATAGTCTACTTTCAAGCTCCGCCTTATACCAATGAGTTCTAACTTGAATACATTCTCTGAGTAATTTTATAGTGTTGCAAAGGTCAAAGGCTCTTGTCAAATCCCCTAAATTAGGTAGCCGATGCCGATATCATCTAATATAGAATCAGATATTTTTTTCGTCGTAGCTTTATCAAAACAAGGCTAGGACAAAAAAGGAGTGATTTATTTATTTAATGACAAACAATTTAATGTGTGCTTCAAATATTTACCCTATTTTTGGGCAATACATTTGAAGTTGACAACATTGCATCAATGTTTAAATAAAGTACACTTAATAGAGATTATTTACATTCAAAACGTCAGTCATCAAATTTATTGTATAAAAAAACTCCCAACTAGATTTTTACTACTTTAAAATTGTATACGTAAATATGATTAAATAAATAAAAAAAATAGGTAATAACCTTAAAATGGGCACCAGAACACATTTAAAGAATTTTTGTACGTCTGTCTCCCGTACCTACCGTACCCCGGCCGCGAATCTTAAGAATCTACCTAACCGGTCGTGATGAAATTTGGTGTACGAGTATTCAATATTCTGATGTAGTAAAAGTAGGCTACTTTTTATCCCGTTTACCCAACGGGTTTCCGTGGAAGAGGAGTTAAAGCCAAAAACTACATGGAATAAGCCCATGCGCGATACTAATAATAAAATTGACATAAACAAAGGTCACAGCGAGTAAAAAGCGACAACACCATCTTTTGTCCCACTCTCGTTGATTAGTTCTCAAGAATGTTGGCTTGAAACTCAAAACGGCCAGAAGCCTATAATTATCTAAAGCGAGACCATTTTTGGAGGGAAACGATGATTTAGTTAAACATTTCAGAGACTTGTTTTGATTTGTTGCTTAAAACGTTAGTGTGATTTACAGCTACATAGAACATACAATAACAATACTAAAATCCGTCTAAAACGGATAAATGGAATAACTGACTATTGTGCACCTAAAATAGCGACAACTATTTTATATTACGATAAAAAAAACAAACATTGTATAAAAAAAGTCCCTGGATGACCGAGCTTCGCTCGGTGTTTGGTTAGTACATCACATTTTTTGAAATAAAATTGTATTTGACGTAATTTACTTTGTTTTTCTTGTTTCTGTAGGGTCTCTAGGAATAGTTTTCTCACAAAAAGAAGGAACTCAAAAAAAGAAAACTGGACCGGACTGGGGTTCGAACCCGGGATTCTGCGTAATAAGGCGCCCGATTTCCCAACTAAGCTATACTAATTTAACAAAAGTTCGCGAAATCTAGCTTTTAGAAAAACCTGAAAATAAAACCTAACTAGATCGATTTATCGCCCCCGAAACTCCCTATATACGAAATTTCAAGAAAATCGTTCGAGCCGTTTTCGAAATCGTTTATATACAAGAATTGCTCGTTTAAAAGTATTAGATACTTACACACTAACTTAAAGTAAGAGTCCACAACTTGATAATATATTCCGGCCGTATAATGACATTGTCGTTTTCCAGTCCGGAGTTTAGGGTAGCCTGTAAGCTTTCACATAAGATCAAACAGCTCGACTACATGACAGCGACGCAACTACAACATCTATGGTGTCTATAAGCCTCAGTTATTTCTTATCACCGAGAGACCCGTTTGCTTGTTTATTCTCTTATCATGATCATCATCTTGGCGATTATTTCCAGTGGCTCCCCACGCCTAAGCGAGTGCACCCAGGGTCCGCTTTCCTACTTTTCCTCCGCCAATTTGCCTAACGCACGCAAAATGTCTAACGCATCTCTATAATGAGTCCATGGGCACACAAGTCTTGATCCAAGACATCCAGTCAGAGTTATTTGGGTCGGCCTCTTTTACTGACGCCAATTGGTTTAAAGGCGCTTAAGCATCTGTTGCCCATATAGCTTGCAGGTTTACGTAAAACATGGCTGTCTTACGCGGTTTTCCTGCAGTTTTTCCGCTATATCACGAACATGAAGTCTGCCTCGTATGTGAGCGTTTCTAATGTTCATTGTCTTATCCTATATAAAAAATGTGAAATGAAATATTTTTTGAAATGAAATATTTATTTGAAACATATTGTAACGATAATGACCGCATTTGTCAGAGACTGTGTCGCAGTTATTAAAGCCACATCCGTAGAAAAAAACATAAATTGTTCCAAATATGAAAAAAAAAGGAATTATGTTCACTAAACTCTATACCTGTATGTCTCAGCTCGTGGTTTTATCAAAATCGCCGGTTCTCTTGTCATGTTACAATAGGGACTAATTAAGAGCCCTCCAGTTAATTAGATTCGGGTTTTGTCTCTATCTGAATGAACGGGGTTTTTATTAACAATCTGTATATGAAGGGGCGTAGTTATTTTACATGTAATTAGGCTTTGTTATTATTTTTGACAATACTAAAAGCAAAAGCAAGGAGAAATAATAATTAGTTTATCAAACGCACGGAATGAAATGACAAAATATTTTTTTTTCTAATGCGTTCCATAATTATATATTAACTTACATTCCGCCCGCGGCTTCACCCGCGTGATTTATCAAAGCGTAATTTTTTTTCTGACTTATTGCGTTAAAACATACCCTCTTTTTAATGTAATCGATCAAAAATTAGCTTATGTGTTAGTCTGATATATAAGCTATCTCATTGTAAAGTTTCATCCAAATCCATCCAGTAGTTTTTGCATGAAGAAGTAACAAACAAACATAAAAACTTTAGCATTTATAATATTATAATATGATTTAATATAGTAGGATTATATTAAAACGGGTGTAGATGCTAGAATCCAGTGATAAGTAAAATGAAGCCACGCATTCAGCCGTATGCGAAACCTGATGATGTAGTTAGTATTGTGTGATGGGTATCTTGTGATGACGTGGAGGTAGATAAATATCTACCCTTTGAACTATAGGAGGAGACCTCGCAGCCGCAGTCCACTTGTGACCACGACCAACTTAGTTGAAACGTCGAGTATCTAAATAACTAAGTCAAGTTACACGTCTACATCCATTTTAATATGACAAAATATTATGCTATAATATAATACATACATATAGTAAACATCTTGCTTAAAATGCATCAATATAACACAATTACAACACAGTACTCAGAATAATAAAGTACTTACAATTAAGATAAAATATTGACAAAACAGATATACAATGCAAAATACTATTTCCATCTTTGGTGTCTATAGGCGACGTGTATTTCTTACCATCAGGAAATCCGTCTGCTTGTTTGCCTTCCAATATCATAAAAAAGTGGATGAATTCGACGTCAGTACCGCATCGGCTAAATAGCTCGCGCTTTATCCAAGGTTGGTGTCAAGAGCCTCCGAAATCGGCATGTATGAAAAGAAAAATGAACGTGGAGGAAGCTAGATAAGTATGCAGGGATGGTGACACTTGGCACTCGACTCTCTCTGCCCCGCGAGGACCTGGCGTGAAGATATTTCTATTTATATGACAATGATATACTATTTATTCGTTTCTTTATTAATCTAGATCTTCTGTGAAGAATGGACCATCCTTCCTACTAGTTAGTAAGAGGCGAGTATATTTGGGTATAAGTCACAACCAACATGACTTTTGGTGGTAAAGCGCTGAGCAGAAACTCTAGGTAGATCCAGAGTATTATTCAGTCCTATCACCAAAATGAAAATGTCACGTTGCCTTGCAGAAGGTTAGGGGTCCTCAAAACTTGAACAATAGCCCTAATAACGCAACCACAAGATAGCAGAGAACCTACAAAATCTATGGTGTTTGTAGGCCATTGTCTTTTTCCATCCATTCGCCGTCTTATCCCATAAAAAATTAAGCTTGGATTCTAGCATTGTAATATTTCCAGGTCAGCCATCACTTAGTGATCTCAGAGCAACAATAACTTGGACATAGCACGCAAAATGAACACGGAACTTCAATTTGCCGACAACTTGATAAAACAGATAACACCAACAATGGCCGGTCTCATAAACAATTTGTAAGCCAACCGCGGGAACTAAATCTTTTCATTTGTTTCATGTCTCCGATTCACGTTTTTTTGATGAAAATTTGTATGGATGTGGTATTTTTTGGGAATAAAAAAAAATAATAACAGTTTATGGTAGGTATTCTAAATCGCATGTCTTTGAAAAACTCAAAACTCTGCTTTCCGTATACCAAGTGCTAAAGTGTCACATGTATACATATCTTAACGCCAAGTCACTAGCAAGTAGTCACTACTGAGAATATCGTGCGCCAAGATCCCTACATAATTTTAATGGTAGGGGAACTCAGTAAGCTAAGTGTGAAGTCACTCGAGTGTCATGGGGACTTATTGGGTTTTGTCCACTAGATAGAGAAAAACACGTCGTGTAACATTTTTATTAATAGCGGTGAGAAGAGCGTCTAAAAACTATGAAAAAAATTAGACACTTGATTCTAGGCGAGCGTTTCAAATATCGATAGTGTACATGCCTTTTGGGTCCTTGCGGACAGAAAAATATCTATCAGCCAATCTATCATAGCGGCTGTTAAACATAAATGACTTGTTTTATGAAGGTTTCTGATCCTCCCAGTCTTTTTCGTCGCGTTCAAATTTCAAGATTATTTAAACATATACTTATTTTCATGTAATGAACCCACTATATCTTAATCTGACGTCCTCAAGTATATTTTCAAGCTTCAAAAAAATTACACAGACTAACCTACACGTACGCCTCTACATAGAGATTTTTATGCAATAGAAGTTTTAAGGATGGTACAAGCTATCAACAATATCATGTGACGCGCCCAAGTTACTCACCAAATCTCCTCCTCGGTTCTCCTACTATAAGTGTCACATAAGATAATATACAGACCTTTATCTTTAAATTCTTCAAACTTGATCTATTTTTCCCAACCTACTTAGAGGACTAAGACTAAAAGGTATCTACGAACAAGTGTTTACTGAAAATGAAAAATATAAGTATTTGTTGATAGTAAAACATGTTTGTGAGATACAAGGTTAGGTTAAATGAGCCATTAACAATAAGGTCACTGGTGGTAGAGGTGGAAAATAGACTCACAACACACTTTCTCTGGAAGAGTCCACCGCCATTACTGATCCTGTTGCCATATTGACAATATCATGATCCGGTCCAGTACAGTCGAGTAACCGATAAACATTAGGCTTAATATCCCGACCAAAGGATAAATAATGTAAGTATATGAGATTGGATTTGTTTCCGATATGGCGACGGCCTTGCCACCTGTCACATCATGGGACGTATTATCATCGCACATCCCTTCGGAATTTAGGCGTGAAGATAATTATTTATTTTTATAATGTAATAGCAACTACGCCAACGCCACCTGGTGGCGAGTGACATCGATAAGCATATCAATTAAAATATTCTCCCTAGAATTATGTATCCCAATTGTCATAATAATCGATCCAGAAGTTTTAGAGTTCATCGATGACATGCAGAAAGTTTCCATTTATGTATATGTAATCTATAGGACGTGTCTCTTTTCTACTCGGACAAGTGAGGTGAGTTCATGTCATAAGAATCGTATGCCTTCTTTTGGTTGCAGTTTTATAACAAGAAAAAAAAAATCTTCGCTGTAATACTTTGTAGTTTTTGCCAACTACAAAATAAATACTATTTGAACATCCATTTCTTTTCTTACATCATACAACGCTTGACAATGATGGGATATACGCGTGAGGTTGGAGACACAGCTTAAGAGCGTAGATCATAAGGCAGGAGTCTAAGTAGAGGCGAACGCGGGCTTATCCTGTCCAAAAATTTTTTTTGGTAATTAGATTAAGTTATATAAAGTAGGTTTATTTACTTTATACTAAATGATGGGAAACCTACTTGAAATTGTAGGTATCGAAAAATTAATACTATTTTATATGTTATTATAAACACTCTCATAGGTTTTTAAATATTTTTTGGGATGAGTTTCAATTATTAATGTTTACAAATCCAACTGTGGATATAAAGGCTAAACTATTATACGAATTGTTTTGAATGAACCCAAACACGACGGAATAATGTGAACATTGTATTTGTTATATGTGTAAACTAATTTTCTGCTTAAAGAATCCGAAACCGAATACTGTAAATGTTCACTTTCTGCCTTAAGGATACAAAATAATTAATCTTTTATCATTACATCATTTATATTTCTTATGAGATTGATAAAATTAATAGTAATAATAACACAAAAGGAGAAATTAATTTTCTCTCAGTCAACCTTTAATGCAGAATATCCAATGAAGATAACTTAGTTAATGAAAATAAATAAGCATCATTTCATTGCGTCACCTACGTGAGCATATTTTGTTTATTACGTCTTTTCCTTGTGAAACTGATAGCCATATATTGTAAAAGAAGTACTGAATGTTAAGTGTCATTCGTCCTTTAACACATAGGTACGTCCTTATTTAGTCCACTTCTGTCTTACATATTATATCTGCCGTTATGTCATGATTAGTCACTACTATCTTTTATCAGTTGCAAGAAAGGGTACCTAGTAAGCTCAAAAACATATATGTCGCTTACGCGCTCGCTCCGCTTGTTATATCAACATCTCCTTTTCTAAAAAGACCTTATACTACGTGTGCAAAATTATCATAACACGAATCATTGCATTATGGACTTTGCAGTTTTGAATTTATGGTTTATTTTTACAGAATATTTATAATACTAATTAAGTCTTTATTAACATCAGCACTTATTTATCATTCAGTTATAACTTTTCTTGTCTCCATGAATGTTATGGCTTCTTTATCTACTTCAGTCTTATTAAGTAAATTACTGCTCAATTTTAATTATCAAGTTTAATAAAAACTCAATAAAGTAGATAATATTATCAAAATTTGCTTACACTTTATTATTTAGTGCTCAGTACTTGCCCCACATAAACCTAGTTTATTGTTAACTTTACTGATATAATGAGTCTATCGCCTCTGTGGTCGATTGAAGTAGTTGTCTGAAACTGAAAAATATAACTATATACACCATAAATGTCTGTCTGTCTGTCACCAGGCTGTATCTCACGAACCGTGATAGTGGGACGGTTATAATTTTCACAGATGATGTATTTCTGTTGCCACTATAACAACAAATACTAAAAACAGAGTCCGATTCGAACTTTACAGATTTTTATATTAGATAGTATTAGTTTAGATAGTAGTAGTATATACCTATAGTTTTTTGACGAGCTTACTCGTATTACTACGTGATCAGTAAACAGGTTGACAAATCAAGTGAATTGATCTAATCCCAAGTAAACATACATAAACACATTATTAATTTTAATGCTTACCCCTATCGGGAACCAAACCCGAACATTCTTAATGCAAATGTCAGATCTTCGAAAAACGAGTCAAATAATTTATATTAAAATTGAAAATTTGCCTAATTAAATTAATCATTTTTGAATGCCTTACGCGATTTTAAAGGTTTTTTTGTTGAACTACTTTGAAACAGATTATAATAAGACAAAAATATCACATAATAGGCCTTAAAATAGAAAACCGGCCAAGTACTAAAATCTACTATCTCCGTACCACTATCTATAAAAACGACAAAAAATCACCTTTGTTATATTGGAGCATCCTTTGTAATATATAATTTATTCTGTTTTCAGTATTTGTTGTTATAGCGGCAACAGAAATATAAAGAATCTGTGGAAATTTCAACTGTCAAGCTATCACGGTTCATGAGAAACAGCCTGGTGATAAACATACAGATAGATAAACAGCCTTAGTAATAGAATTCCATTTTAACCCTTAGATATGGAAGGCCAAGTACTGTACTCAAGATTTTTTTTATGATATTGGAAGGCAAACAAGCAGACGGACTTCCTGTACACGTCGCCTATAGACACCAAAGGTGGAAATAGTGCGTTTCAACCTGAGGCTGGGATGGTAAGCCTCTTGCGTAAATAAGTTTACCAGCTACCTTACCCTCCAAACCAGAACACGACAATGGCGAGCATTGACGCTGTTGGAAGGCAGTTGGCCTATTCTACAATGGCACCCGAATCAACACGGAGAAAAAGAACGTGCAAATACAAAAGAAACTTACGCATTATTTAACAAAGTCCATACTTTTATTACGAATAATATCATGGCAAATTAACTCTTTACATCTTGATATAACTAGGAAAGTGAACCATAGTTGTAAATTCCGTGGCATTGAAGACAAAAGACAGTAAAAAATGCGATGGCTAGATAACATTTGCATATAATACGATGTCGCTGAGATTTGAAATAATTAATTACATTTGTTGCTGTTTTTTGTTGGAGATAACCGTTATTATTTTATGGCATCGTTATATTATAATAAATGGATTAGTTTGTGTGTGTTTGTGTGGGTTTGAATAAAGTTTATTATGTGACTAGCTTCGTGTTATACATTTCTAAAACAAAAGTAGCCTAAGCCATTCTTTGTTATATTTTTTTATGATAATGGAAGGCAAAAAAGTAGACGGATTTCCTGATGGTAATAAATACACGTCGTCTATAGACACCAAAGGTACAACGACTCGCCCGGATTGGTACCACCGCCTTACCTATTCCTGCCACAATAGCGACAGTGCTCGCCATTGTTGTGTTCTGGTCTGGAGGGTAGGGTAGCCGGTATACTTACTCACGCAAGAGGCTTACTATCCCAGCCTCAGGTTGGCA
>DVZL01000812.1:0-20558 GCA_018236625.1 Lasaia peninsularis
TAGGCGACGTGTATTTCTTACCATCAGGAAATCCGTCTGCTTGTTTGCCTTCCAATATCATAAAAAAAAAAAAAATTATTGCGTAAATTATACCCTCATTTTAATGTGGTCAGTTAAAGTACGTAAGTAAGTAGTAGTTAAAGTAAGTAGTCTATACGACGTTATTGTAGTTTTTTCATGAAAGAGTAACAAATACCCATACATACCTATATCCAATCCGATGTAGATATGTACCTACTACAAACTTTCACGTTTATAATATTACTAGGACTTTATTTAAAAGTTCATTTGAGTGACTGAAAGTTTGTTTATATTTGTTACAAATATAATTAATACATACTAGAAGTTATTTTAATTTCATTTTCATGAAATACACGTTGGTAGTGAGCCAATAAAATTAGGGCCCTCATAAATCATTAGCCGAATTCCTGATATTTTAATTTATAGACAAAGGTCCAAGCCGATACGAAAAATATTCACAAAATAAATCTTAATAAAATCGATCTTAAATAACATTTCAAGACGACGCGACGGCCACCTAGGGAGCGATAGCAAAACATTCCAAAGTTTATTTTTTATAAATAGAATATATTACTGCTAATTTAAAAAAAGTTGGATTTCATTAAAATATTATCGAATTTTATTTTTCAAAAAAGAACATAAGCTGAGAAATTAATAACTTCACTGCAGATTTTGAAAAACTTTTCTGTGAAAGTTTTTCTTACGTTAAAATTGTAAATATTTTTTATTATTTATACAAGACTGGAATACATGAATATCTGAAACTATTGGGTGCAAATTTAATCCCAGGCATTGTTGTGTTTTTCAGGTAAACTGAAAAATTTCTTAAATACAAGTTGCTTTTAAAAAATCTAACCCGGGATATATTATGTCAAAGATGGCTACAGGCTACACGCGACCATGGAGGCGTTAACATATTAATAATAATAAAGATTATTCCTATTATAAGAACTGGTTTTTTAGTAAAAATCGATGAACCTTCTGTTAGCTTCTTATGTAAATTAACACTAACTGGTAAAATAATAAGAATTGACTGGTATATACCTCTGTCTATCCCATTGGGGATATAGGCATGACTGAATGTAATCTAATATATACAATTCTCATTTCACAATGTTAGTGACCGTACTCTTCCGAAACGGCTTGACCAATTTTTAACAAATTTTATATGCGTATTCAGTAGGTCTCAGAATCGGCCAATAATATCCATTTTTCACTTGAGGGCAGTACGGGTCAGCTAGTGTTAATAAATTATAATCTTTATCTCAGAAATAATTTTATGTCAGTTGACATCGATCGATGTTTTTGTTGACGGTATTCATTTAACTGGTTTGATCACACAGGGAGTATGCTATATCTATACATTTTCTATCAACGCTAAATGCATTGTTTTCTCCTTTCGTCACAATCTTCGAGATTCTTGCATATAATAATAATTAAGTGTCGTAACTTATTCAAGTAAGAAATATACTTTTTAAACAATTTTATACGTAATGTATCTTAAAAACTAGCGACTCGATCCGGCTTTGCACGGAAAAATTATGCATGTTATACTCGTATATACTTACTTTCCTCTTGTATCACTCTATCTAAGGTAATAATAAGACAAATAACTAACTAACTAATAATAACCTGTAATAATAATTAAACAATATACTTAACAAAAATATTGCATTTTAATACCAAATTTCATTTTAAGTTTTATAAACATTTTGCTAAAACTTTTTATTGATGTTTACTAAATTTATTTTTACAAATATAAATAAATATTATAATATAATTCTGGACAAATTACACAAATCGATCTAACCCCAAAGTAAGCAAATTACATGCTTGTGTTATGGGTATAATACATAGAAATACTTAAATAGATACCAGAATAAATTTAATAAATTTATAGATTTGATGAATATCAACTTCGTAAGATCAATTGATATTAATTAATATAATATACAATTCTAACAGTTTACTCTCATTTTTAGAAAAACAATTCTATAAATGAGAGTTTTAAGTTAAAACACGACATCTACTGAGATAGATAAAATTAAGATGATTATGATAAATATGAATTGTATAAGGCTGAAATTAAAATCACGATTAAAGTTTAAAAGGTGGCACAAAAAACAGGAAAGCAGAACAAAACAAAGAGGTGTATCTTTTATATCTGCATGCAAGCTAACAGATCAACGAAGGGCAGTATTTTACACAATTACTTCGATTGTTATCAGCACTACTTACACATAAGTCTTACTGCCGTCAATCTCCTTTAAAATTATAAACCACACCTGTGATTATAGAGCTGGTCTTAATTAAGCTTAATGCAGTATGACTTGATATCATGAGCATTGTAAAAATATTAACGAAGACCTGATATATATACTGTATAAATTATGTATTTATATTGTTGAAAGTTTTTTCACCTTCCCCTACAATTACAAAGAATTCATTACAACGATAACTGATAGGGTTTAAGTGTAATGCATCAAGGTTAGAATAAAAAAAAAACTAATGTAGTATCACAGTGAATGGGATTGGTCATAAATTCATATTTTTCAGGCAGTTTTGTCTAAATAATGTGTTAATTACTGTGTTATCTCAAATTGACATTTAATAAAAATTACTTATTTGACATCTATTAGCCTTTGCCATCCTCCATTTCCTTTGTGTTTGTGTCAATTTCTTATTAATTATTATAATAAATAATAATTTGTGAGCTATTTTAAAGGTCGGTGACATAATGATTTGCATTATTGCAGTTGTTCGTGGGCGGTAGTGATCTCTTATTATCTGGTGAAGCACTTACTTATTTGCTTCCTCTTCCACATAAAAATGTAACCACTCAGTCTGATCTAACATAATCAAGATATACACTCTTTGTATACTTATTTATATTGCTGACCAAACTATATTTATAACGCTTTTTGTGCTATTATATATTTTTAATTAGAATTCATTTAATTAATTTCTGTGAATTGTATTTTGATAATGTTATAAAACACTCCAAATTAAGAGATACAATATAAATTTTAATTTAAGTTAAAAATGTAGCAATATTTGATATGAAAGAAAATAACCTTTAATCAACTATTAAAACTATAAATACTATTGAATAACTAATTTATTGTTGCACCTTAAATTAACGATAAAAGTTTTGACTTCAAAACAATAAACACGATTCAATAAAAAACAAATGTTCCGATAACAGCTGCTATATTGATATCGCAATTTACACGATAAATTTATAAAATTAAAAACTTATCTGTAATAAAATAATTGTAATTGATTAATAATTGAAATAAATGACCACTTAGTAGATACACCCGACGATATCCACGATATCTTCGCGCAACAAAATAAAACAGTTTAATAAAAAATAAAAAGAAAATGCAGGTTGAATTAAAAATGAACATGGTATGTTTTTTCTTTTACAGGGTTGAACATGTCAAGGGATCGAGTAACAAGGCGGTGGGTCCGATGGTGCGATGGTCGAGCCACACGGGGCGGCGACTTGCAAATCATTTTGTGCTTCAATTTATTGAAAAATAATAGTGTGAAAATAACGAGCTATCGTAACTTGAAATTATTACTTTATTTAATGCGTTTGGAGAATAATAATACTTTAACAGTTGCAAAAAATGTATTTGAAGAACTACCGTCAATTTTTTTGCTATCTATGAATAAGATTTTTTAAAGGATAAGATAGTGGCTCTGTTGATGATAAGAGAGAACTGTGACCTATAGACAACATCGATGTTGTAGGTGCGTCGCTCTCCTATGAATGGAACACGACAAATTATGCCGGCAAAATTAGATAAGGCGGTGGATCCCTACCCAGACGAGTACTAAAGCTACTTGTAATTCAACGCCTGTTATTCATAACGTACTTTCTGGTGAATTATCGTTATGTTTTTGTGTTTTCTTTCTGAGTTGTGATATTCTTTGTTTTTTACTAATATCCATAGATATTTACACTAAATCCTACATACAATATATACGTTCCTGGATTCAAAAGATATTTTGTTAAAAAAAACGATAATGAGATACAGTACTGTACATATAAATTTCAAAGTATGCATATTTATACATTATGTATAAATATGCCTACCTAACTTTCTAATTTACTGGAATTAAAAAGCTAAATAGAACTAGTATGTAAAATAAAAGTTTTTTGATGAAATTAAATTATTTCTTTTGGGTCTGTAAAACAATTATTTTTTCACTTTTCATAGTGAATACTTAGAATTTCACTGAACGTTTATTTTAAGTTATATGATTTTGGTTCTCGCAAATGTGTTAGTAGGTACTTTAAAAATAAGAATAAAATTATTTATCAAATTTTAACATCGTGTGAGAGATAAGTAGAGGGTCAAATGTTTTGTAAAAAAAAATAAAGTTTATATTCTTTAAAATGAAATATGTTAATTGTGAATTCGTATCATCTAGGTAGATCTTTGCAAAAACTTAAGTATCAAATTTTTTGATCGAGTTCAATAGCTAGCAGCGTTTTGCATCGATATCTTTTATTAAATATATGAAATATGAATGTATTATGGATCAAATCCTGTAAAACCGAAATAAACCAATTGGCAACACCTTAAAGTCTATACTCCAATAAATAATATCTGATTTATGAAAATTTATCATACTCTTGAGGCTTAATTTTGAAATGATCGTGGTATTATTTCAAGAAGGTATTAACTGCAAAATCAATGACAGAGGAAGAGGGTCTTTCTTGTTTGTTATATACGATTAACATTTCTTTGGCAATTGTAGCTAAGAAGACGTTATTCGATTTAGAAATGGAAGTGTGTCTGCGTATTGTTTTGATAAGCTGTAGAACGGGTTTGCACGATTTATGACTGGTATGATTTAATGCGAATAAACTACTCGGTTTCTCTGGTCGGATTGATAAATACTTGATTTTTAACACTAACACTATGGATATGTTTCGCTTTGAACACCATATGAGATAGGAACTCAAGCGTACTTCAGTCTCCAACTCTCAGCTGATTTCATCTGCTCCTGACAGTTTATAGCATCTTGTGGTATAAATCCTGGCGATAGGGCTACCCCTGAATCAAGCTAGCTGTAACAGCTTTATTATTTAGAAACTAATAAAATTGATCATACTATTGACAACTTATTAATATACATATACTTAGTAATAAATTTAAAGTTTTTAGACAAGTTTTAAATTCTCTATTAATCGCTTATATGCAATAATACTTGTGCCTGCAACTTTGTCCGCATTTTTTTAATACATTTCTACAATAAAAGTAGCCTAAACTACTTCTTATTAGGTACATTAGCTGTCTGCTAGTGAAAATCCCTTCAAAATCAATCCAGCTGTTGTTTCTTAGACAGATGGATAGGCAGGCAGACCGACAAACAGACAGATACACAGAAATACTAAAAATCTAAAAAAAAAATATTTTGGGAGCGTACCTTGTAATACAAATACCTAATATGCATTTAGTAAAAAGTGTTTATTTTAATAGTAAAGTCTTATTATGAATTTTGTTGAATTATAAGGTGTAGGTACTTTAATCCTTCGATAACTAGCTACACACTACAGCGAACAATGTCGACTAAAGCGATCAATCATACTTTTGCAAACCTGAGCTCAAGTATATTTATGTATCTATATACTTATTTATTCAAAAAGACAAGAAGTATCATACTTGTCAACAAAAATGCTCATTGAACTGGTAAAACAATGCGATAATTTAGGCTAATTGCCTTGGATATTTGTCTCTCATCATCATCATCTTGACGTTAATCTTAGTGAGAACCAAGTCCTGCTTTCTTTCTCAGGCTTCTTCACCTTGCCTGTTATTGAACATCCTCCAATTATGATAACTAGCTCTCACACCCTCTTTCACGATGTCAAGCTATCGCTTTTAGAGTCTTCAACGAAATATACTTACATACCTGTCGTATTAAAGTTAATTTACTTGTTTAAATAGTTTATCAGTTCAAAAATGAGATTTTTTATCTTCATGAACAATCTTGGTGATGACTCATCATCAAAATCCCATCTGTTAATTTATTGTATTATAAATAAACAACCTTATAAGTTCTACAATAACGAAATACTTTATTGAAATTATAATCAATTAAGCCTATAATTATGCAAAATTATTATCAATTAAGAATATAATAATTAGTAAATTTATTAAATACCACACTGGATAAAATGACAATGAAATCGTCTGTATTCTATAAATGATTTCTTGATAGTTACAAATTCACAAAGATTGCAAGAAAATCTTCACAGTCACGACAATGTAAATGAAAAAATGTATAGCGATTCAATTGTCAGTTCTAATTTTGCATTCAACGTGTAGACATGAAATGTTTTTTGCCTTTAAATAGAATATTATGTGTCTAATGAGGTATGAATGATTATGCGAATAAAATTACTCGTCTAGTCTCTTGCTTGAAGATAAATCATAAATAAACTGTATGTTTGTATCCGTTTGACGCACCACCTAGTAATTTATTGGAGACGACAATTACTTTTAATAACGCACTCGAGCTTGTTTTTCTAGATCGGCAACCCTGCTTTAAGGGCCGATGGTGACTTTGTAAACCGGCGCCTGGACTTGATCGCCCGCCGAGTTGCATAGTGCAAATATAATAATAATGCATTTATAAACGACAAGCAAATAGCTTTCTGAGCCCATTCATTATTTTAATCTATTCTATATTAATATATACATCCGCAATTACTAACTACTGAGTCATTCACGAATTTAAAGTTCAGTACGGCAAATTGACGAGATTTTCAAAGCTTTACTTAATCGTAATTTGATTAATTTGTACTGAATTAAGAAATACGTACTTTGAATAATGCCATATTATTAATACTTAGAATCGGAAGCTAAACAAAATATGGTTTAGTTTATATTATGAAATATATGACACCTGTAAACACCAAATGCCTTAATGGTGCGTTGCCAAACTGAGATACCAATATTTCAACTTATTGCAAATGTTCGCGTAGCACTTTCTTGTATCAGAATGTATAAAATAATATGAATAAAATGATGATAAATTTTAGGTACACCAAAATGATCGACAATTCTTTAACTAATATATGATCAAAAATGTGTTTCTTCTTATTTCCTCTTCTTTTTCAATCATGAAATTCCTATTCAGCTTCCTATGAAATTGTAGTCACCCAGATTATCGATTTTTCGATTTTAATTATCTATACTTATATTTTGATATTCTTTATTCCATTTTATAATTTGTAATACTAAAAACCATTAGTTAGATTTGCGAACTTCCCTTTTGTTTAGCTTTGGTTTCCATAGACACGGAATAAGGTATTATCTTGAGCATTATTGGAACACGTAGATATTTGAATTCCATTATCAAAAACAAGCGAAACAATTCACGAATCTATTACAAAATGTAGCCATGACTGATCCAGAACTATCAGACACAATTCTAAGTAAATTATTCGCCCAGTATTTCCTGCCAATATCTACAAACAAAATGTAGATGCTAATAATAAATCACATGCAGTTAGTGGAGATTTGCGTGTCACAACTGTTAAATTTATGATCATGGCAAAGATGGCCTTAGGAGCTAACACCATGTAATTTTTATACGTTTTAGTTGCACTTGAACCTTATATTGCTTCTATCAACATAAATTAATATAAGAAGTTACTAACTTTGGCTAATGGTAGATTACAAAAGAAAAATTGTCTGGATATTGTGACAAAAGCTATGTTTATGATATATTTAGAAGACAGTTAGTGCAACATGGACTTCTCACGCATTGATAACATTGGTCTTTCTCCCGTCTGCTTTCATTTTTATCTTAATAAATAAAATACAAAAGAGGGAGTTCTTTTTTGTCCTAGCCTACCTTGTTTTATATCCAACGACATCAGTGTCAGCTACCTAATCTAAGCTATTTGACAATGGCACCAGTTTCAACACAGAGCAAGTACCATCTGACCTCTACAACGCAGAAGGGAAGGGTTTCACGATGTTTTCCTTCACTAATAACAGCACTCAGAAAAGTAAAGTCAACTTTTTACGAGATAATGGAAAATATTCTACACAGACGGAAATGAAGAGTGAATGAAAGATGAAGACTAATCTTGAAGAAGTTTCTCTCACAGTTGCTTAGGCATTTAGATTATAATCTTCTGGAAAAACTGACTTTCTTGACATTGCAATGCTTTGCAGTATCTGCAAAGTCAGAAAACCACTACAAAATTCGGGAGATATCAGCCATTTAATAACTTAAATTTACCATTTACAGTTGAGAGATTTATGCTTTACCGGAAACATGATAATAACTCATGTAATACCTCTTTGTTTAATGTATAAGTACTAAATGCAAATAGTTTTATGTTTTGACGGTGTTCATCACCATAAATTATTTTATAGTATAATAACTCAACATAAATATATTTTTTATTTAGTTAGTAGCATGACAAAGATAATTTGCAAACTATTAAACTTCTAACGTTTCATCTAATTAATGTATAATTTAAATTACGATGTTGTAAAAGGCAGATGCTTGAAGTATAGTCAGTCAAATTTAATTCTAGTTTTTTATATCGTTTATTTTCATTGTTTTTTACAAAATAAAAATATTGGGAAATAATGCAACCCAAAAAATATAATTCCAAAAACATCTACACTTATTTAAACCGTTTAAGTGTTTTAACAGAACATGATTGAATATCTTGCCATTCTTTGGTATTTTTTATTTATTACCAGACAGTTTCATTAAAAATATCAGTATTTAAAAATATATTTGAAAAAAGTAAACTGACCACTGGTCATAATAACTTTTAATTATTCTTTAGAACTTATTAAAGTAAGTCTAGTTACTAAGATATATTTAAAAAAGTCAATACTAAAGTTATGTAATAATAAGAAATTTTCTTCAATCATTCACGAACTTTTTAATTGGATCGTCGCAAATATAGAATCCTAATGTAGAATTTTATTAGTTATTAAAATATAAATCAAGAATCTCTGAAAACTGTGTGTTTGTATTAAGCACGTAATGAACGTGAACGAACTCGATACGCTCTGCCTACTTCACAAGGGAGTTGGCGTGAAGATATGTTTGTGGCCATTTTCGCATACTATTTTGAAATAAAACTCGGGGATTACGTCAAAATTAGTAAACCATTTCGATTTCATGTTTTTCATGCACCTAATAGACTTTTATAAGATTAAAAGTAATCCCATAGTGCGGCCATTCAAGAATAACAATATAATATTTCACAAGAATAACCCTTTATCAAGCGTCCGACTGCGGTTAGCAAATTGTATTGCGCCTCCATGGCCCGGATCAGACTTCACCGTAATGTCATGATGCACGCTAACATTCTACATAAGTACCCGAAAATAGGTGCTGACATTTCAAAATGAACAAACAAACGAGCTGTATGTTTTTCACCCAATTTTTCAATTTGACTATACTTTTGTCGTGTTGCCTCGAAACTTTTTACTGAATGAACCAATTTTTATCCTCCTTGTTTTGTTTTTATTTATTTGACGCTTTATTGTACACTGGTGGTAATAAAGAAGTACACACAAACAACAAAACAGTACAAGGGGCGAGCTCACGAGTATCTCTAACAAAAGATTAAGATCGTAGCTAACCTAGGTTGGTTAAATACAGAAATAATGAAAAGAAAAAGTCTCCAATGAATTAACCAATGACAAGATACAAAAACAAACTTTATTACACATAAAAAAATATAAAAGTACAGGTGCTCTATATTTTTTAATTATTATAGGTTACGTAGGTATTTTAACATCGAACCATCAGTTTATTCTTTAAGATTCCTCAAAAATGTGCTCTTATAATTTTAAAACAAACAAGCAAACAGGTTCCTAATAGTAAATACAAGTTTCAAATTAAAACAGGGCTGCCCTTCATTTCAATTGGAACACAACTTTAACAAGAACAACGTCATGGACGGATAGAAAAAGCGAAGCTAACAATCTAGATGAGTCATCGCAATACTTTTCAACCTAAACAAAAAAAATGGTGCTTGCCTTTATGAACTGCTTGGTGGGAGATTGACCTATATTGTAAGGGATCCCGGATATCATGGTAAATCATGAAGATTCTTAAAATTATGGTTATTGATAACATCCAAAAGTAGGATGCGTGCTATCACTATTAGTACTACACACGCAATTCCGTTATAAAGACATAAATAAAACTAATGTGTATTTGGGTATTACGCAATTTAGGTGAATATCTGTCATGGAACACATTATTTTTTAACTTACGAAGATAATCAAGCAATAACAGAACGCTAAATGGAATTTTTTGATATTTTATTCATCCTAGCATAAGGTTAGGTTCCCACAGGAAATTCTCTACTCTTCTATGTCTTTCTACTGGTCAAAGAGTACTTTTCTTAATTCTTAGACCTATCCCGTTTTTATATCAGATGATATCTAGGGGATTTGACAAAGGCACTAGTTTTTATACAGAACAACAGCCATCTGACCTCTGCAATCCAGAAGGAAAACTAGACCTAATCTTAGATTAGGTTCAGTTCGTATACATGAATCCCGACTTTGATCATGGCGTTTTCCATCACCGTAAGAGGACTCACAAAATGTACTTAAGTTAGAAAAATTCATTGGTTGGATTGGTGGAATTACATGATGGGGTTCGAAATTCATTGGTGCATGACTGGGTTCGAAATTCATTGGTATATGACGGGGTTCGAAATTCATTGGCACATGACGGGGTTCGCAGTTCATTGGTACTTGATGGGGTTCGAAATCGGAATCAGAGTCCGAAGTGACACTGAGGCTTATTATACTATAGGCTTGATTGATTAAAACAAAGACAAGTTATAACGTTTATTTCCTTAAAATTAACCTAATTATACACATTATATTATAAGCAAACTTTCAACTTTGGCTATGTTTTAAAACGTACTAAATTTAGCATAAGTTATAATATATTTGAATGTTAGTTTAGTCTATGACATATATTATCCTCACAATTTAAATATTCAAACAAAAGAATTGAGAATATGGTGGCGATACTGATGCCAATGTTATTTAAAGTGTATGCTATATACCTTTTATATACTTACTTAAGAATATTTTGGTCTACTTTGTCATCTAACGAATTATAAATCGCGAAATAATATATAAACAATAAATTAGTTTATTTTTATTAAATAAATTTAGTTTTATTTATCAAAATAACTTAAATGACTCGATACTTAAACTTAGTATTTTAATAAAAGAAATCATTATTTTAAATACATTATGAAATAAAATTAACACACACAATTAAAAATAATTAATTTATATTTCAAGGAAAAAATATATTTATCACACAATAATAGCAATAATTAATTCAAATATAGTAAAAATTAAATACACTAACAATTTATATGAAAACTAAACCATAACAAACAATCCTAAAACAATTTTATAACACTATAACTTTAACATTTTGATTTATTTGTAACTAAATTTATGATTCGTATACATATATATCTACCTAATATTATTTATGTTTACGCACTGAAAGTATTTTTATTGATTATACAACTTAATATCTGTGATAACAATATTATGACTATCTGTCTCAAATTTTGAATAACTTAATTTCTAAGTATGCCTTGAAATAAAATTCTATGTAATATTTAAATAAATCGATTTGCATGTTTTACGAGACGAAATTGAAAGGTTATTAAATAAAATTAATAAATTGTTCATGATTTTTAATTAATAGGTCTTCATTTTTGTCGTTTATGCTAAGTAGATCCAAGCAAGTCCGATAAAGATAAACACATGAATTAATAATGATATTAAGAAAGACTCATTCACAAAATCCTTAATAATTAATATTTTAATCAAGTTTATTGTTTAAAAAGATTACAGAGGAAATCAGTTACCTCAAAGTAACTTATTTTAAACAAGTATTTGTTGATACACAGTCGGATAATTCTAGATGAGCTAGTTACACTTTTGTCCTGACAATATAAACTTTATTTAAATTATGAAAATTAACATAAAAAATAGCCACATTTGATAATTATTGAGTTCAATGATTGACTACTAATCAAGCTAATTATACATGTAAATATTTTAATGGCTTTTGTCATATCTGGATCGTAAATCTTTCCATAGGAAGACATATATTTAATTTTGGAACATTTATTTGACAGTAAAGTACGTTTATTTGATAATAGACCAACACCTGCCTTTTGCAAGCCCCTTTCGATCCTGGGTTCCTTGAAGAATATGGGTCAACGGCTTTGCTTCCAAGCAACATATAAGAGGCTAGTGCTGGTTCATTTGTTACTAGCACAGTAACCTAGACTAAGGTTTACTATATTTATATAATTCTTCTATCTATAGGTCAGTCTTGTCTTCCAATTAATTTAAAAAAATGTGTGAGCTCTTTTGTAATTCTAATAAATATTGTACTTAGTAGTAATATATATAATTAACTATTTCAATATAATACAGATAGAAAAACATAAGCATAAACAATTAAGTTATTTTTGCCTGAATGTAAACATTGCGATTGCAATTACGATAAGCATAGTTGTTTTAATTATATTAATAATAATTCAACGATCCAAACAAAATATATGATTAAATCACAGATCTCATTTACTTGTTACAAAGGGGTCAATGGTAAATTCCAAAATTGTAAGAATATAAAACATTCGAAATACGTAATTACTTTATAGATCTACGGAACCATGTCAGTAATAAATAAAGATTATTAAAACGGGCAATTTTATGATTTAATTTTACAACTACGAAATAATTAATAGGTAGGTATTAACTAGTGCTGTAAACTTCCCTGTACTCTTGACTGTAGCGACTCGTTAAGCCAGCTTAATTAGTAATTCACTTTATTACCACATTATTACAAAGTTTTATTGCATTTGGAGTTTGATTCTTATCGCGTCAGTTCAGAAAATATTCGGGTGTGAATATACTTTATATTTATGCATTCTAAACGCTTGTATCTTCCTTAATTTTGTGATTGTAACTGTAAAACAATTAATTAAAATGTTATTTAAAAGCTACGATTAAATTAAAAAAGATTTATTTGTTTGTGGTTAAATATTTTCATGCATATTTTTAAATTAAAGTTTTTTTATATTTTTATCCGTATTTGTTGCAACTGAAACTTTTAATTTTATTTTTCATTAATTATTTTTTACACACTAAAAGTTACGACTGTTACTTGAAATGACAATTAATTATTTTGATTGTAAAAGTTCAAAAAGCTCTTATACTCGATATATCAAAATACTATAAAATATACCTAATTTATTATACCTAATCCATGAGCATACTACCATAAATGTTAATCTACTCTGAAATTATACTGAGAGTTTTTGACAGAAAATTAAAAAAAGTATATAAAAAAATCATGCAATATATAAATGTAATTTACACCATTTATATTTTTTTATTTAATTTAACTCAAAATTTAACTCCAGCTGGACGAGTTATTATAATTTTTCTTCTTAAGGATTTTTCTTCATTTCGAATTAAAGAAAAATCGACTATTACAATTTTTAAAAATTAATTGAAAACATACCTATTACGGACAAAGTTAGCTGGGGTAGATAAATTTGTCAAAATTAGCTGTAACTATACATAGTATTTAGGTTACAAATTTATAATTAAGCAGGTTACTTTCTGCAACCCTAAAAGTGATTTAACAACGTAATTATTCACCAAAATAATAATTGCTTTATTAGCAGCTATTAAATTCATACTTTATTCATAACTATGTTCACCGTTAACTGTTTTTTTTAAAGCTAGATTATGTCATTTTTAAATTATACCTAGTTTATTTTAGTATTTAATACTTAAATATTCATATCGGAGAATTCCGTTGTTGGGAAAGGAAGGAAAAAACGTTTATTTCGTATATTTTTAATAATTTTGAAATACTAAAACCTGCCAGATTTTCTGATAGGTACAATTAAAGTTTTTAGTTAAGCATACATCTGCTTAACCATAGACAACAACTATACATAGAGACTTTGTTTTTATAGATTACATATTATTATATTTCATCCACGAACATGCCAAACATGTAATACGAACATGCCAAAAAATTAGTATTTAAGAAGAGATAATAGAAATTAATATTAACATATGGAAACCAAAACTTTATTAGAAGAGCATTGTATGGGTAATGATTTAAAAGAAAAAAAATGTGATCGATATATTTTTTGCTGTATTTTGAATAATATAAAAATTTAAAATATATATTAAATGCACCATATATAAAACATTACTTAGTATTATTTCAAACAAAATGACATAAAAATACTATAATTTGTAAAATCCTTGAAAAATTCATAAAATATGAATTTTACTAATTAACATATTTAAATTTCAACAAAAACATAACAATAAAATCACAAATTTTATATTATACGATAATTATTGTAATTATTGTTTTTTTACAATTATTTAAAACCTACAAAAAATACAAAAAATCCTTTGTCTTCATATAAATTTATTTTTTTTGTCTTCATATAAATTTATTTGTACATTATGAGTATACTTATTTAATTATACTGTCGTGAATTTGGTTTTGAAATTACTGTCAACGACCTTAACAAATACACAATCCTAGTAAATTAGCTCACTACGTTTGTTTGTTGTCTTATTCAATAAAAAAATCAAAATCAAAGATCTCCGGCTTAAACTTGCTTATATATAATTTTTTTAATAAAATTTTTATGTAACCAACTTCTTAATTCGATTGTCAGTTTATTTGTATTCTCAAAAGGATATGCCGAAGGACATTTGCACCCTTGATTAGCAGACTATGCTAGGTCCTATGATGTGAAAGTTGGCAAGTCCGTCCCCATATCGGACATTAATGCCGGGTTTCTTCACAATGTTTTCACCGTTAAGAGCACTTGGAAAATGTCTTTGACTTCAAGAAACTCATTGATAGGTACATGGCGGAGTTCGAACCTGAATCGTAATGAAAGTCTCGCACCACTACGCCATCGAGTTTAATTAGAATAAGGACCTCTTTCACGTCTGAGTAAAGTTACAAGTAAGCTAATCGCTCAGTAAACTCGTGAGTAAATGCAGAAAGCAATTTCACAAAGTCCAGTAACGTTAAATGTAACTAATATACTTGATAGTTTTATCTGTCAAGTAGTGCTAATCAACGAGTAGTTAATTGATACTTTACTCAGACGTGGTGAAACAGGCCCTAAGTATTTAGACAACTCATTTGAGCATGGTTGCTTATCCGTGTTGCATTTGAAGTGTTACATAAAAATGGCTAATAAAATTTATTTCTCCGTCATTATTACTCTCGGTCACGACTGTAGATCATAAACGCGCCTACATGGATACTTTTGTGGCCTTGAACTTGTCCGCAATTTCGGCGGTCGATAATTCAGCCGCGAATGGCTGTCCCTGACTTTTAAATTCAAAATAAAATCGACCTTATTGTTGTTTAAACACAATTAATAAACATAAAAACTAAGCATTTTTAATTACGATATGCATGTTTTTAAAAACTTAATAAAATTATTACTTACGCTGGATACCATCTGCCGTTCTGCCATGCAAAAACTATTAGCTATCTTAAGGTCAATTGTGCTATATCAAGACTTTAAAAGGCTTTGCCATTCTACCCAGGCCAGTATCCAGGCCATATATTATGTTTTCCTACATTATTTGACTACCGCGGTATAAAAACGTCATGAGATAGAACGAATATTTTTTATTAACTAAAATAACTTGGTAGTTTTATCTAACATTCAACATTGTTGAATTCCGTTGAAGTCTCGAGTAGGATAGACAATTATATATTGTATACTTTTCTATCCTTGGCGTTTGGTGAAACTTTATTTGATTTCTAGTTTTGAATAACATAGCCCTGAAGATGTAAATAAGTGAAATAGTACTAGTGTATAATAAAATTTAATCACATAGCGAATTAACTGAATTAAAGATTGACAAAGCACCATTAACACATTTAGTGGCTACATACATGAATTTATTCTAATAATCTCTTACAAAAATATTTAATGTTAATTAGTAATATTTTGATGATTAAAAAAAGTGTCTAAATCAGTTAGACTATGTTTAGGTCAGAATGAATAGGTTGTTGCTAGCAGATGCCTACCTATTATAAAATGAAAAATATAAAGAAATTGATAGTAACTTTGTTTTACCGTTGTTAACTGATTTGCTAGCAACTAGCTGTTAACAAGATTAATAAAATTATACAGAATCGTATCACAACGCCGGAGGGAACCAGCGACAAGGCAAGTGACTAATTCACCTCGTAAATTGACATAGGATGGCTACGATAACTCTCTTTTATTTTGTTTTAATTGAAATTATACATGCAAATATTTTAAACGTTCTCTCATGCATAATTTATTGGTGGGTACCGTCAACCGTCTGTAACATGGTTTAAAAACAATTTCACTTATTGGTTTAATAAATTTACCAAGTGCGAGTAGGACCACGTGACTAACTACGTATCTCCTACATAGTTTTCTGTCAAAATATACAATCTATACAAATAAATAAAATTGGAATGTCTGTATGTAATATTAAAATAACCGCTTTTTGCTAAATGCACAATATGTATGTTTACAAAGTGCACATACCAAAATAGTATATTTTTTTTGGAATTTTTGTTTGTCTGTTTGTATGTCTGTCTGTCTGTTTGTGTCCGCTAATCTCTTAAACAGTTACTTTTTTAGATTTTTAGTTTAGAAATGTATAAAAAAAATTAAATAAACAAAAACGCGTATGAAGTCGTAGGACCAGCTAGTTATAAATAAATATAATGTGGAATGGAACATATGAATGAATGAAAAAATACAACATACACAAATAAGTAGTTCACAAGAAAATTAATGGTGTATTATGAAATCTTTACGTATGTTTATCAGTATCTTCTGACTGGAACACGACAATTGTGAAATACACAAACTTATGCTCAACTCTTATGATCTACCTGGTAAGGCTGTAGTAGTATAGTGTGAAAGTAGTTGTGGAGGATCGTAAGTAGTAGCTTATTCAAACTTATGACAGTAGCCAAAATCATGCCAAATAAATTTTATAATATTTCACTCAGTACTAATAAATTTAGGCTATACTTAGAGACGTATATTGAAATGTGGAATAGTTAATCAATATCTAATTTATTACAGTAAATTATGACGGTTGTGGTATTATGACTTATTACAAGTATTTTAGCATATCTACCATTATTTACAGCGTCTCCTGACCTCTATAACTAAGGGAAAATTGGTATATGTCAGAGCCTTGTCGGTTGATGTAAGGTGCATCGAGCAGGTGGGTTCACTTCGGCTTATGTATAGTAATTACCGAACTGTCATCAATATTTTATCACTTGTATAAATAATTCAAGTCCACTGAGCTTTTAAAAGTGACTGATATTATATTCCTACACGCTTTCTGTTGAATATACTCGTATTTCAAACTATATCCTTAAAATTTATACGCATTCAATACCGACTGACTTCCTGTTGCTATAGCGTCAGTGCTCAATAATGTCGTGTTTCAACCAGGAGGATAGGCGTCTAAACTTACTTAGCCGGAAGCGACATAGGTACAATAAAAATCCATCTCTTTGTTTGCCTTCCAGTCACTTCGAACGAGTAGGCAGAGGTATGCACCCACGATTAGCCGACGATAATAGGTCCCATGATGTGATCGATGGCAAGTCTGTCGCCATATTGGGCACAAATCTTGGGTTTCTTCGTGATGATTTCCTTCACCGTAAGAGCACTCAGAAGTAACTTAAGTTAGAAAAAAACATGGCGGAGTTTGAATCTGGATTACCTAAATGTAAGTCCGAAGCGCGTACCACTAGGCCACCGAGGTTCTAATTTAATTTTGTAAAAGTGATAAATTAATCCGTTAAAAATAATGAAATACATTGTATGTTATGAATCATATGCTTGAAAATAAAGTAAGAGTATAAATTCACAGGCTTAATTATAATTGCATACAAATGAAGTATGAGGTAAAACACCGTCCCGCCGCACAATGGCAAATTGCTGATCTTTGACATCACCGGGAACAATGGAGACTCCACGTAAGATTTATGACGTGCCACGAGTGTCGCCGATTCAATACGCGGCCGAATCTGGCCCAAGTAAATGTTATGACGGGAATGAGGAAGGAACCGTGTCCGTACGTAACCGTATATTTGAGACTATCGTAAAAATGTAAATTGTTAAACTTCTATTTCCGCCATTTTATAGCATCAGAAGAAAAGATCAGATGGGTTACCCGATAAAGATATTAAATTGTAACGTGATGATTTTTTTTCCAATTCGCCATCTTTTTCGAACATATCAAAATTAGTTAAAGTTTATGAAAAACAATCTTGTACTTCAAAATTTTAAGCTTATCATCAAATAAGTGGTATATTAGTAAGCACTTTTCATGTACTTACATTGGGCGAAATAAAGGACAAAATTGAATTATACCAAAACAGCTAATTATTATAAAATAGAGGAAAACTGAAGTAGATTTAACACTGATAAGATGCTGCTGGTTGTTAAACACCACACAAACAATAAATGAATTATTTATTTATAACAATTTAATTTAGTGGATTTAAAGGCATATTAAAATAGTTTTAATTGAAATAAAGTAGTGTGAAAAATAGTTGAACACATCATTATAAAGTTTTAATTTACCTAAAAAGACAAAAATTACGCGTAAAACTTGTTTTTAATAATTTTGTTTCCAGGCTTTGGTTATACGTCTAACATTGTTTGATATATTATTAAATAATATAATAATATAACAATTGCTCGTAAGAAAAATTAATAATGCAATTACTTAAAATCAACCATTGTAGATTACCATTTTTGTTAATTTTATTTAGTTATCTGATATTTTTAATTGTTTTTTTTATAATTGTTTGAAATGTTGCTAACCGCGAAGTTTTTCACCTGTTTTTATAGCAATCGTTTCATGTGGTTTCTTCAAACACAGTGACATATAAAGTATTGAGTTATTTTAAGTTTTTAAACTAAAACAAGGGTATTATATTAGTTTAACAAAAAAAATTCCGACATAATTATGGTTTAAAAAATTAAAAAAAAAACATTTTTTAAAGTAACTATTTTGGTAGTAATTTTAATAATTGCTAAAATTATAATTAAATATAACTCGATTTTTATCTTTACGACGCACCTGTTAAATGAACGCATGGTACTTAGCATGCAAAGTTAATTAATAACATTTAAATATATGCAAACTCGAATATGAATAGAGATCATAAAAAATGAAAAACTATAAATAGATACAATGCAGTATTGCATCACTTAGTAATAAAACCAAGGAAGGTACAGGGAGATAATAGTTTCATTGAAATTATTGTTACTTCAGGTAGGAAATGTTTTGTTATTATTTTTAAAAAGACGAATAGAACCACTCTCTAAAAATTGAAGCGATTGGTATCTTGTTTAAAAATAAACCTGCCAAGTGCGAGTCGAATTCCGTAATCTATAAAAACGAAAAAAAATCAAGTTTAATGCATTAGAGCAAGCATTATGTATATGTTTAGTTTATTCTGTTTTTAGTATTTATTGTTATAACGACACCAGAAATACATCATCTGTGAAAATTTCACATATCTATCACGGTTCACGAGATACAGTCTGGTGATAGACAGTAATAGGTTTACATAGTAATAACGTTTGGGTACAGAACCCTAAAAAAAGGTAGATAATTGTTAGAAATGTAGCAGTTGGTGGCTTGTATAAGTAAAAAAAGGCTTTTGTTTAAAATACCCATAGTATTTGTTTCTGGACAGCAGTAGTCACTTGCCATCAGGTGAACCGCTTGTTTTTTTTAGTAAAGTTTTTAGCAAAATGATACTTTCTATCTATAATAATAAATGCATCTACAATTTCTTAACCTGTTTTTCACATGAAAGGTATCTGGAGACTACACTCCTACCACCACAAACACTTTTCACTAGTAGAAATATAGTATTGCTAACTCACTCTAGATTATCTAACTTCTCTTTGTGCTAACTTTGTGAAATTTAAAAAGTCCCAACTAGCATCTTACAAAAGTGCGACAACCGACCTTATGAGAATCACATAGAGTTCAAATTAGGGATTTTTTGTTATGCGTGTAATCTTCAAATTGTATCTTTAGCCTTATGATGTTTGATAAAGTATAAATATTACAAAGCAGAATATATAAAATGTTAACAATTGTAAATAATAATACACTTAAAACATATACTTAATAAATACATTATGTATGAGTAAAATATTTTTACTTTTAAAAAGCTTTTGCTATTACTTATGTAACATGTACTTACCTCAAAGTTAAACTTAAAAGTTTAGTTATATACTAAATGTGGCGACTTCCACCGCATTTTTATTTAATTACTAGCTGTCCGCCCGCGGCTTCGCCCGCGTGAATAATTTTAATAATACAGACAACTTTCAAAGGGCAGACATTTTTCCGACTTATAATACTAATCGCGTA
>DVZL01000813.1:0-20558 GCA_018236625.1 Lasaia peninsularis
CAAAAACAATGAAAATTGGTTCAGCAGATCTCGAGTTATAAGTGTTGTAACAAACCCGACTTTCTTTTATATATATATATAGATAATAAATATAACCTCCTAGCAATATGGTTTTTCAACTATTTATGTTTTAAATTATTTTCATATTTATTTTCATTTAATTAATACTGCTACTTACATAACTTATATAATATTTCTATTGCAATAAAACTACAAACATTGCTTTACTGTAAAATCAAAAATTAAAAATATCCAAAAAAAAACAGTTACAGTTAGTGTACAGTTTTCTCAATATTATGTTCTTCTAAATAAAAATCAAATTAGATTAAATGAAATAAATTAATGTAACAATATACATCTGAATTGAGAACCTTCATCTTTTTGAAGTTACTGAACATTTTTACACAGCTTTTTTTAAATTTCGTCAAACTTATTGTAGTTAACGTAGCTGCTACGACGTAGACAACTTTCAGTAACATTTATTGCTACGGCGTAGCAGCTACTTCAAATAGAGAGCCAATATTTTAATTCTCTTATGTATTCACGCCTTGTTAGATATTTTGGTGTATATTTGAGAAACCATATTTCATAAGTCGGTTGAGTTCCGGTCTCCAGGGTAGGGCTACCGACAAAATTACTCACGCAAGAGGCTTAACATCTTAGCCCCAATTTAACCGCATCATTATCATCGCTGTTGTTCATATTCAGCTTTTATTTTTACTATCGGAACATCAATATGCGTGTTTGCCAATTCCATAAAAGAGTGTCTTTTTGTAACAAATATGCCATAAAAACAGTTTCAAGTGTCAGAGTATTATATCTTTATTAAAGTAATATGAATATACAGTCGCATAATAATGCTACAACGCTCCATTAGGGAGTAATGTAAACATAACGCCGAGTGTGCATTATCTTTTTCTAAAGCAAACATTCGGCGTAAAAAGACTACAGTGAAACCCAATTTTTCGTACAATCTCCATAGAGTAAGACGAAATCAACAGTTTTGCGCGCGCCACAATCCCACCCCTCAGTCTAAGCTTGTCCGTCGAACTTAACGCACGCCAACACTAGATATACGTAACCGATAGTTAGGAATTCGAATTTTGAATTTCGAATCACTCGATATTTTTTTTAAATTTAGAAGTGAAGTTGGACAAGTGGAGTGTTGTGTAGACTTTATAATGTGGTATATTAATGACGCTGGCTAGTGATGCACAAATGAGACTTTTATGAAAAAATGATTGTACGGAAATCGACACGGCACTAAACGTGTAGCAGCCAGGTTTGTTTTTTTAACTTTTCTATAACTTTATTCTACACAGTCTAACTTTTGCATGTAATTTCCTAAATGTTACTTACATGAAACGTGTACTAAACAATTACGAACACGAACTGTAATTTTAACTGTCGTAATATTCATTTAATATTAATAGGTACTGTCAAACATAATTAAGTAATACTCGTCACAATTTTAACTTTAACAAACTGTTGCGTGCAGCTTTGTCTGTATAGATAAATTTTCTTTTAGAAATGTTTAAATATGATTAAGAGTGATCTGTGTTTATTTCAATTTATAATGTTATATTTCTATATTAAATTTCAGCAAAATTTATACCGCCGTTTGCGTGTAGAGAAATAACAAAGATAGAGGTTAAACTTTTTTATTTATAATATTACTAATAGTTATTTGTCGCTTTGGTCTCAAAAACTTTTATCGTTTTAGGTTGAACTCTAACATAATATTATGAATGTTTATTAATTTTCTTATATGCAGCTATATATATCTACTTGCTCATATTATTACAATTAACTTTTCTGTACACCGTGTAATCATTTGTAGACTAATATGTTACTCAGTTATTTATTGTAAAATTTTAAATAATAAATGTTTACTTCAATAAATTATCTTCATAAATATATAAAATTAAAGTGTCCATTTGTACTTAATTTTGTGCAATAAATAATTTAAATAAATAAGGATACGACAAAACTGATATTTGTAAAACTTAGGGTCATGCTAGAAGCAATATTATTTTTCTCAAAATTAAAATAAACTTACCTTTTATGCTACTATATATTTTACTCTTTCTTTAAAATTGCTACCAATATGGCGACGGAAAAGGCAATATAGAGTCATCAATCCAGGCAAGTGACATGACTCTACTTCCTATAAAGTTCAAAAAGCTGTTTATTTGACTAAAGCGTTTAAATATTATAACGCCAAAATCTGACAAAAAAAGTCATTAGTGTGTAAGACGTAAACACAAAGGTAAGATTAGACTATAATTAGTTTTAACATTGTCATCTTCAAGCGCCCTTAAAATGAACCCTAAATCTGACTATAAACTATGAATATATGGTCATATTTCAATTTTGAAGGGTTGGGTAGCCGGTTTTAATTAAATAAATGGCTTTGTTGAGACTGGGGATGTTTCCCAGCCTCAGGTTAGAAACACGTCGTTAGCACCTTTGATGTTTATAGGATTTCTTACCAATAGGATAGAATACCTCATTTTTATTATTATTTTAATGCATAATGCATTAAAATAATAATAAACAAACACCATGAAAAAAATCGATACTTAAATATTAAATGATACGTAAAGGTGGCCTTTTCGCCATATCAGCAATCTCTTTAATATGGCAACTTTATGGTGTGGAACCCAAGTCCACGAAATATTATATAAATATATAAATACTTAGATTTATGCTCAATAATAATAAACATAGAAAGTTATTTTTTTCCCATATTTTTGAAAGCATTTATGTTTAGGGCATTCCTGATTTCTACTATAAGAGGATTCCAGAGATCCACTGCTTCCGAGGTGAAAGAACAGTCGTAATAGAATGTATTTCTGGAGGGTACTTGAAGACAATGATTAACACTCCACCTCAAGAATTTTACCTCACTGTTACAGAAGTTAAGTCTCTTTTGGGTCATTAGGTGTGCATGAATCAAATAAAATATGTAACAACTGCGAGAATAGAGTAAAGCATTAGGATCAGTTTAATAATTTTGTATCCCATAAAAATTCTTCATGTATGAAAAGAGACGTAGTGACGATGAAATTTTTTCATAAATATAAAAAAATATGTTTTTGCTGCAACAAAATTATTTTTTATTATTCACCTCAAACATCAATTACTACATACCAAAGTCAGAAGCTCCACACTCAAGTTAGACATCACTCAAGTTTTTGAAGCCATTAGGAAATATTTATTTGACTTTATTGGTTAAAAAAATATAAAAATTTAAATAATTAATATTAAATAAATAAAATTAGATTGTGTATGTAATATTAAAATAACTTTTTACAAAATGCATATGATGCATATGTATCAAAATAGTATTTTTGAGAATTTTTATCTGTCTGTCTGTATGTTTTTACAAGCTTATCTCTGAAACGGCTGGACCGAGTTTGGACTTGCGTAGGCTACTTTTATTTTAGAAATGTATAAAATAACATATTTGAAACTTTCATCGACTTTCCGGTTGGTAGCGAACCACTGCCTTTTTTTCTGCCATAACAGCTTATCATTGTTGTGTTTTTTATTCAAACGCCTTGTTGGTCGAGTGGCTAGCGTACACGCCTTACACCATCATCGACTAACGGCGAGGCTCGGATTCGATTCCCAACAGGGACAGGCATTTGTGTGATGAACATAGATATTTTTATTCCCTGGTCTGGGTGTTTATTAAATTTAGTCTTGTATTTATTTAAGTATTTCTATGTATTGTTTCGTTGTCTAACACCCATAACACAAGCATATGATTTGCTTACTTTGGGGTTAGATCAATTTGTGTAATTTGTCCAGTAATATTTATTATTTTATTTACTCCCATCTTGGAAAAAAAACCCTTTAACATTGAACTTTAAAACAGTAATGCTTTAAATTATAAGAAAGTGTATAAAATAGTCTTGTAAAACTATATTGTCTTAAACCCAACTTTTATAACATCTACTAGCTGAACCGGCGAACTTCATACCGCCCGCTCTTAAGTGTATGAAAAATAGATGTTGGCCGAAAGTCCCGTCAAAACCGCTAAATATTGTTTTTGTAGATATATATGTACCTTGTAAACACACATATGCGTTTAGTAAAAAGCTGTTATTTTAATATTACATACAGACACTCAAATTTTATTCATTTGTATAGATCATTTAATAAAACGCGTGTAGCGTCGCAGAAAAGAACTATTTTTTTTTATTTGACATCATTTTTTGCTATATCGTCTAAGAAAATACTTTGATTTGGTTTAAACCTATAAAGTAAAGCAAAAGGACCGTTTTCGATTTAACACTCAGTATTTACCGGAAGCTGTTGATTGATCAAACATCCTGAACAAACAAGTGTTTATCCGTTGGAATACCATTCCAAGAAATCCTAAACATATAAGGAAACTTTATTTATTGAATACTTTATTATACACTTAACTTAATATATACAAAAATAAAATGACAATAGAAAATGCACGAAGGGCGAGCTTATCTCTAATATATACTGAGATTTCTTCCAGCCAACATTATTCTGTATACCATCGATAAACTCAAAAACTACTGAACCGATTACTATGAAAATTGATATATATTTAAGTATTTTTTCACGGAACAGGTGTATATGATGTGTTCATCGTTGTCACTCGCCACCAGGTGGCGCTTGCGTTGTTGGCATAGCAACGCGTACAGTAGTATAGTGAAACTCGATCAAACACGACCCACAATTTACATACAAACGTACGTTTCCCCTCGCAACCGAAGCATCTTCAGGAGAACTAGACTGCCCTCCACGACTGTAGAGTCGCGGGCAAAAACTAGTATTTTTACGAGTGAAATCAACGGTGAAAACTAGTTTACCGATGTGAGGAAAATAGCCTTAAAAATACTTTAGCCAAACCTAGATGAGTAATCACACGACACATATTTCAGTGATTATTTCAGTCAACATAACAGACCTATAACGCGTATCACTAGATAGTACATAACCAAATCGCTTTCCGCTGTCGGTCCCAATGTATGCTTAAAACTTTAAAACTACGCAACGGAATTTGATGCGGTTTTTTTTAAAGATAAAGTGATTCAAGAGGAAGGTTTATATAACGATTTTTATAATAGTCTAAATACGAAATTTCGCAGTGGTTCCAAATATTGACGAATATACTGTGAGTTACAGTATATTCTGTCCGCTGTAATTGATGAGCGTAGTCGAATTCGACTTCGACCGACGAGGCCCCGGGTTCGATTGCCGAGTAAAACAACTTGTTTTGTGTGTCCTTTTCAGTTTATCCGTAGATATCTCTGCTTACTGCTGCTGTTGATATGGACCTGACGATATTTATTTATTTTGACACTGTAACTAAATCTTACTAAGAAATTATGTCGCATTACACAGTGGGTTATGGAAAGTTTTCTACACGTTACACGTGTTGGTAGCCCAATGTGCACCACGGAATTTAATTTTAATTTTAATTTACTTAAGCTCCACGACGTCAATAGAAGAAATAAACGATACATCTTCATGTATGGTGAAAATGGTAGGATTAACGACGAGACAATGGCCTTGTATAAAACTCGCACCATCGCCAAACCTAGATGAATAATAAAGCTAACATGACTACACGAGTTATAGTGATTATTTAGGTAAACATAGGATTGTGATAACTAAGCAGCTATATAGTAGGGTTGATCGTTTTCCTATTTGTTTTAAATAAATAAAATAAAGTTATTTGATATAATAAAAGAACCATACGGGCAATTAATAACTTAGGCCCAAGGGTTTCCCTCAGGGAGAAATTAAAAACCATTTAGGTATTCTAACGGTAACATTATGGTATATTTGTGAAAATTAATAACAATGTTTTTTAGAACATACTTATATTTTTGAATTATAAGTATATTCATAAAAACATTGTTTCATTGAACAGAAATTTTGATACACACTCCGTAAATACAAATAGCAGACAATTTGAAATTCTGCGATTTGATTGGTTTAGGATGTCGTTTGGCTGATGACGTCACGTCAAAGATATAAACTTTAGTATTTTCACTTGAACCCTCCAAAGAATACTTTAAGTTTTAGAGAAGCCGGTAAACTGACTTATTCAAGAAGCTAAAAAGCCCCGCCATGGGCTCGCAATACAATGTTGAAATATTGAGTGTCTAGAGGCGGCTTTTATTTCTAACCATCAAAAAATCTGTTAGCTGGTTTACTTTATTTATATACATAAAAGGCAAAAGTGATTGGCTGATGTATTAGCGTACAGACAAAACCCTTAGGGCAAGAAACTTAAAATTTCGCTCACATATTTGTCCTATGGATTTTTCAAAATACCACTCCCAAAGGGGATAAAAGTTTGTAAGACTAAATAACTTTAATACGCTGGTGTAGCCGTGGGTAACAGCTACTTATTTTCTAAACATATAATAAAATTTAAAAGTCATTGATCACAAAGGAACGAGTCGCCTTGACGCTTAATGATTTCACGCAATTTAGTATTCTTACAGTATTTTACTACGTAAAATATGTCATAGAACAATAATATCAGTAACAGCGTAAAAATGTCTAACACTAAATATAGCTGCAAAAACATAATTCGAGCAGGTCCCAAGTCGCGTAAAGCATTTAGCTTCATTTAAGTACAACTTGTCACGCATATCCATTTATGCTGTTGATTTGCAATGCCAAGAAATGCAAGAAATTTGAGAAATGAAACAGATGAAAATTAAAAAAAATCAAAAGATGAAAAATGAAAATTATTTATTGCGAAGAGATATCAAAATCGTTCTGTGTGCATCTATAATTATTCCTAAATTAGCATTATGACACAGTTACCGTCCGAGTCCTTGACCTCGAAGATACGGTATGTTACTATTGCCGCGATGAGATTAGTAAGGTGTGTAGTACTTGTGATGACTTTTCAATATCAATTTCAATTTACAACATATTATAAAACAAAGTCGCTCCCTCCTGCCTGTCTGACCCTATATTTGCATAAACGGTTTCTACTTTTCTTACTTATCCTACGGTTTCTTTTAATAGATAGAATGATGCAAGAGGAAGGTTTTTATGTATAATACATTTATAATATAGTAGAGAAACACTGATAATTTTCGATATTTCCGATGTGATGTAAATAATCGCGTTTTTTGAGCTTACATTGCAAACGCTGTCTAAACCCTACGAGATAAATCCAAGTAATATTATTTAGGATTGTACATCTTAAAAAGGTCAACAAAACAGTCCGATAACCCACAATAAAGGCTAGACTAGAAATAAAGGCTTATTTACGATGCGATTATAAGCAATACAGTAATATTACCCTTAGGCTATATTTCCATCCAAGAGAAACTGGGGTGGGCTGCTAGTTTCAGATAAAAAGGAAAGTTTAGTAAATTACATTAAATAACACTTAGAACTAAATTACACGCTGTTCATTATTATAATTTACATAAAAAAGAAGAAACAAACATAAAGTAATACAATAGGTAATATTAGAATATTTACTTTATATTAATTTATTAAACTAGACGCTGTCTTGTGTCTTGGGAAACCAAAATTTTTAAATTACAATTATTTTATTTAATGTTGGGCTTAAAAATATATGTCATTATAATCAGTATAAAACAATTATTATGCTGCAATAAAACATATCGGGGTTATATTTTAATTTACTTACATAATTTAACACATTGTTGATCCTGACAGCATACCTTAGCTGGTAAAGGTTTTAAAATAATGAGAAAAAGCAAACCCGTATGTATTCGTTATTATAAAAATGAGTACTCGTTACTATCGTATCGTTACTCGTTACTTTAGATACCCTCATTCATTGGTTCAGTATACCTAGAAGTCAGAGAAGCGACGACCTTTTTTTACCTCTTTTACTCTTCTTTACTAGAGACTTAAAAGTAACGAGAACAAGGAACCAGTATTGGCAAATTGGCAAAAGGTATAATAAAATTGCAGATGCGACGACCTTTTTTTTAACCTCTTTTAAACAAATTCCACATTATTTCAATTGGCATAAGGTATAAAATCGTAATCTTGCTCTTATTTGTATGATTCGCATGTTATACACGAAGAACGAAATCATGCGAGTAACGACATTATCCGGGTAACGAGTATAGTACGGGTAACGAAATCGTATGCGAGTACCGAAATTGTGCGAGTAACGAAAACATGCGAGTAACGAAATACATTCAGTAGTAACGTTTTGTTACTCGGTACTAGAGGGCGTACCCGTTACTCAGTACCGAATACATACTGTTTGCTACAGGTCTATTAGCTGGCAAGGATTCCAAAGTCTATTCAAACGTTCTATATAAGTTTCGCCTTCACCGTGACGTAACATTTAAAAATATAGGCACCTTTAGATCAGTACAACATAAAAATGTAAAATGAATCTATTAAAGTTGAACTAAGTTTTCAGTTTGCATACTTTTTGCAAACCGGCCTCCTTAACGCTGAGAATACAATTGTATGTATTATGCAGCCTATATTATGCATCTATACTCAAAATCAATTTTAATACAGCCATACGCAGAATCTTGAAGAATTAATGAAACTACTAGCTTTTCAGTGAATTTAATGAGTATGTGACGTAACGGAACAGGATAAAAAGTATCTTATGCCCGATTCCTGGTTCAGAGCTATCTCCCTACTCATTTTTAGCCAAATCGGTTCAGTCATTATTGTATAAATAGTGTAACTACTACAACTTTCTTTTATATACATATAGATAGATATTTCTTCAAATTGGAGTTTTATTTCTGTAAATAATTTACATTGTGTTAAGAAGTAGAGGATATTTTTTATATAATAAACAGATTTGTGGCAGCCCTACAATTGTATGTCTTCCATTACCATTTTCCATTTAAAAAGAGTCCAGAAAACTGCACTCGTGGTTTGGATTTCAGGTGCTATTTGCATAGTATAATTAAGGCGCAGAAATCGACTATCAGCATTCCGCACGACCCGATCTGATTCAGAGAGGTCAAATAAAGTACGGATAGTGGAATTAAACAAAAACTGTGCAAGTCGGAATCGCTCCCGAAGTTTTTCGTAGCCTTATCTAAAAAAATCACGTTTTTACGATCACGATCGCGTTAATTTTATTCTGTTTTTAGCATTTGTTATTATAGTGACATCGAAATACATCATCTCTGAAATTTTAAATTTTCTAATTGATAATTAGAACATTTTAAATTTCAAGTTCGGTTTCAAGTCGATGACTAATTGTTACGTTTATATCTATGGTGTAATAACATTTTGTATAGTTTAAAATTTTAAACGTTACGTAGGTACGTACGTTAAAGTAATTTAAAACAATAATTGTGTATTAAACTACAATATAGTTACTACACCCAAAAGACATTTTTGTTGTTGAATAGTTTTAACTGCATTACTTTTGCAACCTGGTTCTTTCAAACAAAAAAACTCCCTTTTTATGGGATAAGACAGCATATAAGCACACACCCTCATACGAAACATTCTCATAGAGATGTACTTTAGCAGGCTGATACTTTATGAGATGCAAAAGGACGGAGAAGCCCGAGGTGTATTATCGACCTTTAAGGACACACTCAGTTCTTTCTTCCCTAAGTCAAATCAATCTGATGATGTTCATTGAATTTACAATAGAGACTTATGTTTAATTTAAAATATACAAAATAAGTTTGACGTATTGGTATTATTCATTCATAAGGTTATTCAATATTCATGTGAGGTCAATGACATTTTACTACATACTTTAATAACAAAACTCATACAAGGTAAGTGAGTGAACCTAATATGAATTATTAAAATGTTTATTTCGTGTTTACAACCACACTGCTATGTAGTTATAGTTAGTGTAATTAAAAATTGTCAGATCTTTATTCATAGTAGTTAATGCACTGGTGATAATTCTACAGCAGACTTACTAACCTTGTTTTATGTAATTGCAATCTAATCTTTCTACAAAGCAAGTAGAAGGAAGAGACAATACATGCTTATTACTGTTAGATTACAATGGACCCGACACTTTTTTAATTTTTTACCAATGCATTGGAATATATCAATCAAACTACTTTAAAGAATGGTGGTATTATTAAAAAAATAATACTACTACATATTATAAAACAAGCCACTTTTTTGTCTGTACCTATGTATGCTTAAATCTTTAAAACTAAGCAACGGATTTTGATGGGGTTTTTTGAATAGATAGAGTGATTCAAGAGGAAGGTTTTTATATATATAACATGTATGTATACCCGTGCGAAGCCGGAGCAGGTCGCTAGTATATTATAAAACCTACTTTTTACGAATTCTAAAGCTATATAATATGGTACCTTACTTAATATTTGCTTGACAAAAAAGCACATAAGTATGTAAAAAGAAAATACTCAGTGTACTGATAATCTTTAAAATAACTCATGAACATATGATAATCCATAGATAACTCTAGATTCTATCTCAAACCGCATGTGACTTGAATAGCTTGGCCTCATTTTTGCTAACAAGTTTAAAGTCAGCACTCCACTACATTAAATATCTGAATGCTACAAAGAATTGGCCAATGTCATTCACTTCACTTTTCAATGTGAAAATAATTCACTGCATTAAAAACCAAATGAAGATTTATTTGCTGCTTGCTACTTAGGTTTTTAATTTGAGTCTCTTTTTTCAAGTAGTGAAAATACATCAATTCTCCTTTTGAATTTTTTTAACAATGCATTAAAAAAACCGCAAATTGTGGAGTACCTATAAGATTGTATTCTGATTAGAGTCTAGAAAGCTGAAAAAGCTATTCCAATTAGAATATTTTCATCTTTATGACTAAATATTTGAAGGTATATTACAAACACAATTCATTGAATTGAGGAACCAATAGCTCCTAATGTGAATTATGTAGATGAAGTATTATTTTTTTATTGGTTTGAACAATGACTCTCTTAAGCCAAATGTTTTATCTTTAAAACTTTAAACCTGAATTGAAATATTAATCATCTTTTGATAGACCAATTATTCAGTAAGAATCAAACTAGATATCATAATGCTATTATCATAATAATAAAAATAATTAAATTATTAAAATAAATATAAATTAAGTATGTATGAAAAAATTGATTTTTTATCAACTTAAATACTGTAGGTAAGTGAAAATAACAAATACATTCTACTAAATTCTACATAATTATGGAAATCATTTAATTCAAAGATATTTAATAAGAGAGGAGTCTATGGACGCAAGTGCCATCAGACCGAATGTGATGAAATATCATGGAGAATGCCTATGTCCTATTCTTGGTTGAAATATGATAATATGATTTAAAACCTACGCAGCCTATGCTGACAGATATGGTGCAAACCTATATATATAAATATATAAACCTAATATAAATAATTATACTCAAAACAGCAGATGTAATACGCCAAAAACCCAAATCGGCCAATATTGGTCATAAGGTCCATACTTGTCTTTGAAGGTTTATATATTATTTTGATTCCTAACAAGATTTAGCTTTTTTCATACAATTAAATTAAGTTGTTTTTTAAATTATTTCTTGTAGACATATTTATATAATAAATTATATTTCTATTTTCATATCTTACACTTATTTGCAAGGATATAATCAATTCCAACAATGCATAATAAAAGTTAATAAGGAGACAAAAAAAAAAATATACTCTATTAAGTTCTTAATAGCCAAGAGGCATATTTCTGCCTTAATGTATCCTAATATTTAAACCTGTGATACTCCTTCAGGTTCATATTTTTTGGAAAACTGCCGTTTTTCATCTGCCATTTCCTCATATTTTTTATATTTCATTGGTCACCAAATGCAGGGCAGATAAAGTATTTAGATATTATGTGTTATTTCCTCCTTATTCCTAAATGATAACATTGACATTTCATACTTATACATACAGCAACACTTAAAAACGTTAAGTCTAGCTTTCATCAAAACCTATCTGCTAGCAAGTTTTGGTTAATTGTATATTTAAGTGTGTAGAGTGTATATTTATGTGGGTATGTATCAAAAATCTACTTATAAACACAAATTGTTTATTATTTTTAATTTATCTGCCTGTTTATTTCTCTTACCTGAGAAAACTAATACAAATGATGATAGTTAATATAAAGAGTACCTATAACAAGTCCAGATATATCCAGACCAGTAGTATTAATAACAGTGCCAGTAGTCCATCTTTTAATTGTGTTAGATTTATATAAGAAAAATAACCCAAAGATCACATCTATTAAATGCCGAATTTAACTCAGATTCTTAATTATGGATATCCAAATAAAACATTATGACTGATTTTATTACTATCGTCAAGTCCTACAGAACTTTGAATTACGAAAAAATTCTAAAAGAAACGTACAAACAAAAATTGACTGCTTGCCAAGTACATAAAAAAATGTTATTCATCCAAGAAAGCCCGGTAAACTCGGAATATTTTCTTTAATAACATGAAAGGTACGTATAATTAAAATATTTTTCAAAATGCTCCTGTATTAAATGTTATCAATGTTTTAATTAATGTTCTCCATATAAGCTCATAAACTTTTAATTATTTACAAAACAAATGACATTTGACAGCTGATATTTAATACATACATTTTCCCACTACACGTGATAACAAACCGATAGAAAAAAAATTAAAATCTTATATGAAAGTGGAGTTTTTTGTGTATCTTTTTGGTATTTTAAATAAATATACTCACTCTGCTATTTGATAAGTCCCTTATAATCGGCGATAAACACAAACCACGATTTATTTCTAATTTTGCCAGAAGTCGGCACCTAGACACACACACCGTCGACGCCATCTTTTCACTACTGACTGTGTTATCAGATAATAATTCAAAAAAATACCGAACTCGTTATTAATACATACACAAAAATCGAAAGATATAGGAATATAATCTGTTATTAAGCCTGCATTCAATAGGTAAAAAACTAGAAAAAAAACTGTAAAAAATCTATTTTCTAATGATAACAAGTATTTCTAGCACGTTTATTTTGTATTTGAAGTAAATAAAAATGTAAAAAAATTACAAACTAATATTTAAAGAATTTAAATCGTAATTTTAAAAAGTTCTTAAATTAGGATTTAGATTTTTAAAATCATTATTATTTATTGTGATTCAGAATATTAGTCATATTTGAATTTTTATATTTAGACACAGAAAATTCAGCCAAAAAATTATGAAACAATAGTTCTATTTTTTGTAATTATGAAAAAAAATGATAGGTAACTGTTAATTTTTAGCTTTTAATTAGCCGATATTTCGTTTTTTTGGTTATAACGATTTGAAAGACAACGCTCATCTGTTGGAGGGATCAGAATTTTTTTTAGAATAATTATGTCGAAATGCATGAATCCTATTCATCATATTTGCATTGTTCTCGATTTTTAAACATGAACGACTATCAAACAGACAGCTTTTTGAAAATTACCGAATTCTATATACGTGCCAACGAGTAAAATGTAGGAGCATTCTAAATTATTTCGCTGTTTTCTGTATTTCTCGCTGTTAGCTGTAAATATTTATATTATACAAATTGTAATCAGTAATGATTAATGGGTAATCACTGTTTAAATTTTTTATCTGAGATTAATGACATTGTCAATTTGACTTTAGCTGGCAAACTCCATCTGACATTTGTTTTATACATGCCAGAATCAGCAGATGACAATACAAAATAGTTTATTGAATTTTAGTTTTTTTATTGTCTTAGAAAGTTTGGTTAGGTGTTTTCGGCTCAATTTTTAAAGTTATTAAGATTATTACGAAATTTAGTATTGTCTTGAGTAGTTTTGTGTTGTTGGTAAGTATGTTTGTTGCGCCGTTATATTTCAATTAATTGCTTTTGCAACATATAAAAAGAACGAATATTTACTAAAACCTTCCGATTCTGTTATTTTTAAAATGAAAAGAATATTAAAATTCAATAATTCATAACTAAGCTTTGAAATAACAAGTATGGTGCATATTACGAAAGTCAGACACGAAAATAAGCAAACACCAAATATAAGAATACTATTGACCTTACGGAATCCTTACCATTATTTTAAATAAAAATTAGCTTATACAAAAGAGTATAGTCTCTTTTACAATTCTGAGCAACTACTTGTCAGTAGCATAACAATGAATCCCAATAAAATTTGCCCGGTTCCTTTATCTTTACTACCTACTATCAATATCATTTCATAACAGCGACAATTTATTTATTCTTATGACATAAATTATTTTTTGGTTGGTTGGTTTTGATGAAATTATAATATATGTCAAATCAATTATAATATACTATTTCTATAAGTTTTGTGGATGTTTAATGTTCATTGTTTTTTTAGATCACTCAACAGTTGAATAAATCATCTCGCTGTGGCAAACATTAAGTTACTATGAAAGTGGCATAGTCCGTCTTCTAGAAGCTACTCACTGCATATAGAATTTTAGTTTTTGTCTCTTGAATTTTAATTATACTATAGGTACAATGGCTATTCCTGAATACAAACTTAGCGCAATTTTATGTGGTCACTCTATGGATGTGAGATGTGTTGCTACCACAAAAGAATATTGTATATTATCAGCATCTAGAGATAGAACAGCAAAATTGTGGCACCCAGAAGGGTAAGAATCTGTATAAGAACTTATTTAGCTTTGAAAAACGATTTAACTTGTATTTATTACATTTCTCTTTTACAGGACAAAAGATTATGTAAATGTTGTTACTTACAAAGGACACAAAAACTTTGTTTCTTGTGTTTGTTGGTTACCCCCTTGTGAAGCTTTCCCAGAAGGTCTAGTGATCACTGGAAGTAATGATAATACAATATTAGGATACAATCTCCAAGATGGGGCAGTACAAATTAATTTATCTGGGCATGAAAATGCTGTTTGTAGTGTTACACCTGGACAAGACTCTGGATCTCTCCTTAGGTAGGCATATTCGATTTATGTTTGTTATCCATAGTAATGGACGGACCTGAATAAACCATGACATAGTAAATTTAAACAAAATGTGGGCTTTTAATCTATTTAAAAAAATCACATCAGATTTTGAACAAAATTATTTGCCCTCATACAATGATTAAAACAGAATCTACCACAAAATTAATCTTAATCAAAATTTATTCATTCAATAAAATCTGAAGACAGTTACTTCACTACAGAACACAGACTTGTAGAATTGTAATTGTGTGTGTGTGTAAAAAAAAATTCAATGGAAGACCCTTCTCTTTCGGTGGTAGTCATTAAAAATGTATTCTCTGGCTAAATTATATTTTTTTAATGGCTAAATTTAAATCTTAAATGCTAAGCTCTTAGGTGACAAAAAGTATGTGGTTACTCTATCACTGTAAGAAGTAAAAAGGCTAGATTTTTATCTCTTAACACTCCCATTATTTCATACAGTAGAAAAAGTAAAATCTTGGAACAAACAATATTTATCATAATAATTAATTAATCATGAGATTTTGTACTAGTTATATTTCAAGTCAGTTGGAATTTATTCTAAAAAGACATATTATTGAAAGATATTTATAAAATTGAACTATTATAACCTCATTATTATATTGATTGTAATATACAAGTTTTTGTAATATACAATTTATACAAAATTAAACATATAGTAATAATACAAAAAACCTATAATTTTCTTAAGAAACTTTAATGAAGTTATTTAATGCTCCAGATAATATTTTATATTATAAAAGTTTGAGTGTTAGTTACAGATATCAAACTAATTTCAAATCAATTAATTCATAACATCTATCCTTAAACATGCTTTATATTTCAGTTTTAGATTATATTCAATTTCAATTCATTATATTCAAGACCATAAAGATGAATTCCAGTTTTTTTCCAAGTCCCAATCCCATATTAAAAGCTTGGAGTTTTAACTGTAATTCAAAAATAAGTCAAAATGTATTAAAATTTTCCAAAAAATCTTTTCTTCTAATTCTCATTCACATATTAAATCTATTTTTTTTTGTTTACTTCTATCACATTCTCAATTTCTTAGGTTTTATAAAACGTAATAAAATATTTAATGAATTAAAATTTGGTTGTTTTCTATAATATCTAAAATTTTAAAATATATTAATAATAAAACCAGCCATGTTAACTCACAAAAAAGGGTTTCATACAATTATCTATAAAAATTGTAAAAAAATCACATTTGTTGTATCGAAGCACCTTTTTATCTGTAAAAATTTCAACTTTCTCGCAATCATGGTTTATGAGATACAGCCTGGTCGTTCATCCTGGTTGCTACCAGACGGACAAATGAAACAGAAAAAGAAGTCTTAGTTTTACCTCTTGAGTATGGAGCCCTAAATGATGAAGATAAAAAAGGAAGGAAGAGAAATAATTAATCCCTATATACTTTTTTCAGTTCAAGCTGGGACAGTACAGCAAGGATTTGGAATGTTAATACACCGCAAATGGCTCCAGTGATTCTTAAAGGTCATCAAGCCGCAGTTTGGTCTGCATTAGAACTCGGAAATAAAACTTTAGCTACAGCATCAGCAGACAAAACTATCAAGTTGTGGAGAAAAGATGGTGGTGTTGTAGCAACACTTACTGGTAAGAATAGGACTTAGAAGTATTTTTTGTAAGGGTTGAATGTTTGTTTGTTTTGCTGTAATTAAAGCTATTTTATACATACATACATACATATCTTCACGCCCAATCTCTTGCATGAGAAAGTATTGTGTGCCAAGCGTCACAATCCCTACAAACATGCCTAGCTTCCTCCATAGCCAATAATTTCTTTGTACAAACATGCTGGATTCAGAGACTCTTGATACCACATCTAAAATGCAAGACAATTGGTTTTTTTATTATTTCTAGCTTTTTGGTGTTATATTTATATAAGGATATATTTTTAATTTATTGTACATTATAATTATATTAATATTTCAGGTCATACTGATTGTGTCAGAGGCCTAGTTGTGGCAAGTCAAGAAACATTTCTCAGTTGTTCTAATGATGCCACAATTCGACTATGGACTAATAAAGGAGAGTGCCTTAACACATACTATGGCCATTCAAATTATATATACAGGTACTATTGCTTTTCAATTAAATTATTTATTTTCTAATGTGTTAAGTCAGAGGACAATCACACAACTCTCTTTTTTTCCTTTTTTTTATAATTTATTCAAATTAGTCTGCTTTAATTAAACTTCGGCGGTAATTCTGCTGCATGGTTACTAAACTTCTTTGTGTTATAGTTATCTAATTTCAACACTAGTAAAAGTAGGAGATGAAACACTTCTACTGCTGTCAGATTAGTTTCTATCGAATATAACATAGCTATGCTCAGACTAATTAGACCCAAATAAAACATTATCTTTTTTGGTTAATCAGTTGGATAAAGTTGGCTACAAATTAAAATAAGACTTGACAATGCCTATCAGAATCAGCACTCTTGTGAGTTTTTCCTCAGCATTAATTTCATTATTGGATGTATTCTTAAAGGGTAATATGAGGTTGGTTAAAATAGATGTAATTATTGGTTCAATATACTGGATCACTAAATAAGAAACTAAAATTAAAACACTTATATTAATTTAAAAATGTGATTTTTCAGAGAAGTTCAATCATAACACCTGATATTTTAATATTTCAAACAGACAAAAATGATTAAAATTTGAAAATATTTTTGAAATATTAAATAACTGTTACTTTTTGTATTATATCCCGTATTATATCAGATGATATCGGGGTCGGCTACCTAATCTAGGGGATTTGATTAGGACACCAATTTTTACGCAAAGCAGCTCTCATCTGACCTCTGCAATCCAGAAGAGAAACTAGGCCCAATCCTGGATTAGGTCGAAGTCAAATCTAGATTTCCTCATGATATTTTCCATCACCATAAGAGCATTTAGAAAATGTACATAAGTTAGAAAAACTCATTGATATATTTAATTGAGGGGTTCAAACTTGAGACTCCCTGAATGGAAATCTGAAACTGAGGTAAATTTAAAAAGATGCTGATTGCTTTATTCATTAAGATAATATTGTGTTTTTTTGCAGTATCAGTATAAATCCAACTATGCAACATGGGTTTGCAAGTTCTGGTGAAGATGGCAGCGTAAGATTGTGGTCTGCTGGTGACTGTATTCGCGAGTTGAGACTTCCAGTTCAATCTGTGTGGAGCGTTATCTGTCTTGAAAATGGTGATGTTGTTACTGGTAAAGAAAGAAGTTTATGTTATTTGAAAAAAAAATCTATTTGCAAAAACATTTTTTTTCAGCTACAATAAACAAATATATAGGTAAATGAGAAAACAAAAGATATCTATACAAATAAATAAAATTGGAGTGTCTGTGAGTAATATTAAAATAACCGCTTTTTACATAATGCATAATATGTATGTTTACAAGGTACATATATACAAAAACAGTATTTTTTTAGTTTTTTTTTTGCATTTTTGTCCGTCTGTTTGTACCCACTAATCTCTGAAGCGGCTGGACCGATTTTGATTTAATTTGAAATAAATAGGATAGAATGTAATTCAAATTATATCATCTGTGAAAATTTCAACTGTCAACTATAATGGTTCAGAAAAACGGCCAGCAGAGTCAAAGTAAAAGGGCCATTTGTAGCCTTTGGGTACGGAACTCTAAAAATGAAGTTCATGAAAATGTTAGTGATATCATGATCTTTCCTAAAAATGTTCAATCCCTTTTTAATTATTTGTCTATGTGATTGTCCAAGTGGGTTTTGTAAACAGTAAAGATGGACTTTTTTAATCTTTGATCTATTTTTTGATTATTTTGAGAGTGTTTTTGGTTTTCTGCAACAATAAAACGAATTATATTTTATCATTGTGTTTGGCTTAGGATCCAGTGATGGTATAATCAGAGTATTCACAAAGGATCCTGCAAGGTATGCAGATGAAAAAACCCTTAAATTGTTTGAAGAAGAAGTGGAAAAAATGCAGGCAGCCTCGCAACAAGAAATAGGTGGATTCAAATTGTCTGAGTAAGTTATTTTTTAGCATAACTAGACGTAGTAATGCAAGTAGGACTTAATCCAAACAAAGTCACTTTAGAGTTATGAAAGTTTAAAGTTTCATCTGTAATTTATTTCAGAATATTTTTTTTTGCCTCTTAATTAAAAGGATATTATAATATATTTTATTTTTCGAATTACAAAGCTACAATATCCCTAAGTATATGTAAGCTATATTTATGACAAAAAGAAAGAAATACTTGCTTAAGCTTCGGTAACATAAACCAAAAAAGAAATTTGCCTAAAAATTCCTTTCACCGCATATGCTGCGGTTTTCTTATTGAATATGGAATAAAAAATATTATACAATAATAAAAAACACATTAATATATATAAAACAAGTTGTGATACTATATGTCCAACTATTGTAGTTATGTCACAATGACAGTTGTTTTTTACATTTTAAAAGTTAAATCACACGTTAAATTAATTCGAAATATTCTTTTTAGGATACCAGGTCCTGAAGTGTTACTAGAGCCTGGGAAGTCTGACGGGCAAACAAAACTGGTTCGTCGGGGTACAAACGTCAAATGTTATTCGTGGAGTGTCGCTAGCAATACGTGGAATGAAATTGGAGATGTGATGGGTGCCAACCCTCCGAGTGAAGGGAAAACCATGTATCAGGGAAAGGTATCCAACATCCTGATCTATTTGTTACACCATTTTAATTAAATTATTGTAGAATAAAAATTATTGTAGAATTGCTTTAAAAACAACTATTCCGCCATCTTGTTTGGTCTGCCATGTTGGATTTGAATATGGAATGATGTCATGTACCTTATCGTGCATTGTCATCCAAACGTGTATACAAAATTTCAGCTTAACTAGGTGAAGATGTCTACTTTAAAATTGAATTCTAATATTCCACCCGAACATACATACTTACATACATACAATTCAAGTTATATAAAAGCTTTTAAAAATGAAATAATTACTTTTTCATTCTCTTTTTTTCAGGAATATGATTTTGTTTTTAGTGTAGATATTAAAGATGGTGCTCCGGCCTTAAAACTGCCTTTCAATAAGACTGAAGATCCATGGGTAGCGGCACAGACATTCATACATAAGTATGTTTATTTATTGTACACATATTAATAAAACAAAACATCAACTTACTTATCTATATAAATAAATAAAATCGGAGTATCTGTTTATAATATTAGAATAACCGCTTTCTTTCTGCTTGTACCCTCTAATCTCTGGAACGACGGGATTGATATTGATGGGACTTTCACTGGCAGATAGCTGATGTGGTAATGAACGGCTTAGGCTACAATAGGCTTTTATTTTAGAATTTCGTTTTAGAAATGTATAAAATCTAATAATTAAGTAATAATGCGGAGGAAGTCGCGGGCGCAGCTAGTTAAAATATAAAGAGATTTGACCGCCTCGTTGGCCGAGTGGCTAGCGTACTCGCCTAACTGCATCGACTAACCGCGAGACTCGGGTTCGATCCCGACGGTGACATTTGTGTGATGAACATAGATGTTTGTATTTCCGGGTCTGGGTGTTTATTAAATTTATCCTGGTATCTATTTAA
>DVZL01000814.1:0-20554 GCA_018236625.1 Lasaia peninsularis
GGGCGAGTCGTTGCAAGACTCTACCACCTAGTCAATGTCACGGTGTTGGTGACGATAGAACCAGTGCTCGCCTCTTAAGAGCTGCCTGGGTGGAAGGCAGTTGGCCTATTCTACAACGGAACCTGGACCAACAGGGGGAAATCTATTTTTAACAATACCGTTTCAATTATCCTTATTCAATTAAATACATTAACCACGTTATGTATTATATATATCAAAATAGCCATTTACACTGAAAAAATATCTTATCGAGCAAATTATAAATTTTCGGGCGAGAAATTAAATAGGTAGTGATGAAGCGTAGCGAAGATGTATCTCACCTGCTATCTATTCCCATTTTTCATATTTGGGATCGGTTGTTGTCCGTGACTTCGTCTGCGTAAATTTCGAATTGAATATGCAATACATACACATATATAATCACACCAGGTTCTTTACGGGATAGGCAGAGAGTATCGAGTGCCAAATGTCACGATAGCTGCATACTTGCTCAGTTTCCTCCACGTTTATTATTCTATTCACACAAACTTTCCTGATACCACCCTCGGATAATACTCGAGCTATTTGTTCTTGTAATGTTAACCGAGGTCTCCCCGTGTACCTATAACCTTCCACATTCGCATTGTGTATTTTTTTGTCAATCTATACAAATAAACAAAAATGGCGTTTCTGTATGTAATATCAAAATAACCGTTTTTTACTAATTGCATATTATGTATGTTTACAAAGTATCTACATATATCAAAATAGTATTTTTTAGAATTTTTGTCTATCTGTCTATTTTTACCCACTAATCTATGTAACGGCTGGACCGATTTTTCATTGGCAGACACCTGATTTAATAAGGAACGGCTTAGGCTTTTACTTTAGAATATTATTTTACAACTGTTTAAAATAAAATTATTAAATAAAAACGCGGATAAAGACGCGGACACATCTAGTTTTTCATATGAATATGCAATAATTATCAAAATACCGTTATGAAGATTGGAATTACACTAACTAAATTCTAAACCGTAAGCAAACAGCAATATCCGTCGTAAAAACTGTCTACTAACACCAATTTCTAATCGCAAAACAAAATTAAAAAAAGTGGGTCTATTGAGAGGGTTGGCCCGAACACTTGGAAAAACATTGTCTACTAATACCATCACCTTGGAGTTTGTTGTAATTATTTGCGTTTGGTTTAAGGTTCGTTTCCTGGCGGAAAACGGTGCTGATTTAAAGCGCGCAAACCATAATGGCGGCACTTGTCTTATTAATGCGGTACAGTCCGTCCCGCTGTGTGAGCTTCTGCTCGAACGTAGAGTGCCCGTTGATGCACAAGATACACAACTCAAGACTGCGTTACACTATGCAATACAGGTACCACTTAAAGTCGTTTTTTTACCGTCATGGTCTAAGAAGGCTATAGCTACTTCATTCAATTCAATAGGCTTTAACTATATTTTAACTTTTATTTTTTTAATATTGGTTTTTCTTTGATAGGAGGATGTTGTTCCTAGCTCATCTTTTTCGACTTAAAGACATCTGATTTTCCTTCTCTTTCCACATTGAATGATTCGGTATTTGTATTAGTTTTCTTTGATTCGGTCCGTTTTATGCAAAAAATAGACTGTTTTCTCGATGTTAATTGATAACGTCCTAGGTGCGTCGCTGTCCCTTAGACGGAGTGTCTGGACTTAGGGCTAATTTTCAAGTCTATCGGCTACCCTATCTTTTCCACCGGAACACGATAATGTCAATATGGGGGCAGGGATAGGTAAGGCGATGGATACTTACGCAGCAATATAAATCAGTGATCATCGGGTGGATCTAGGTTTTACTTTTACCATAATAGGAATGGTAATATTATAATTTTTGTTCAAAAAGTTATCTCTACTTAAATAAATTAAAGATTTCCAAATGTTATATATCAGTATGTAACATATCAGGAGCACCGCCTGGAGACGGTGCGGCTGCTGCTGGAGCACGGCGCGAGCCCGCTGGTGCGGTCCCGCGCGGGCGATGACGCGCTGCGGACGGCGGCGCTGCGGGGCGCGGCCCCCGTGCTGGCGCTGCTCGTGGCCCGCGTCCCCTACGAGCCCGCGCGCATCGCCGACGCCTGGGAGCTGCTGGGGGCCACGCAGCTCGACGAGTTCAACGACGTCAGGTGATCTAGCAACAAATGTTCTTATGCTTGATTCTGAACCATCCTCACTACCAATATCTGTACTTATTGCTCTGCCGTCGTGGATCGTTAGAGCAGATCTGTATTAGCACTACGGTCTTTATTAAGAACCTTAAGAATTTGTTGTTTGTTGTTGTTGTTTAAGACTTAATCGCCCGACCAGCTATATTTTTTTACTATTTATTGAAAGCTCGTCATCCAGGTTAATTACATTAGTTGTGTTTATGTATTTCTGAGACGTAAACACTTGTTACAAGTCAGCTCGTGGCTCAACCGTATGTAATCGTTCCAGCTCGGCGCTGGGCGCGTGGCGGCGGGCCACGGCGCTGCGGCACTCGGAGCCGGGCGGGTACATCGCGAAGGAGGGCCCCGAGGAGCCGCTGGACGCCGCGCTGCTGACCGGCGAGCTGGCCGCCGCGGCCACGGGCGGCGTGCCCGAGTGGCGCACGGCCGCCGAGCTGGAGGACCTGGCCACCGACGTGGACGCGCTCCGCCTGCAGGCCATACTCGTGGCCGCGCGCGTCGCCGGGCCCTCGCACAAGGACACCGTGTTCCGCCTCATGTACCGGTCGGTTTACGCGCACACGTACACGCATACGCACACATACACGCATACGCACACATACACGCACACGCACACGTAACTTATTTCGCCTTAATATTTGAATTTAACTTTTTTGAACTTTTTACAGAGGAGCTTCGTACGCGGATTCATTCCGATATCAGCGTTGTATCGAGCTGTGGACCTGGGCCCTGCACATCCGCATTGAAAAGGACACCCTGTTGCATCCTGGTGAGTGAGATTGATAAGCCTGTTTACAGACGTTCAGACTTTTTGAGACGTATAGTGTGGTAGCTGCAGATATAGGTGCTGTACATAGCATACTGTTACCTCCCAGTAAGAGAGGCCGACTGTTGATGAAGTTGTAAATAATTTGTCTAGAGTTATTTAAAGCGGTATATAAACGACTTGTGTTCGTTAATAGTATTAAACTTAATTCGTTTATTTTTTTCATCATAATTTATTGTTTCACTCAATTCTGATATCATAATGGGTGACCAAAGGTTCTATATTATAAATAGATACATAAAATTTCAAAAACAATGGAATAAATCCAACTCAATAACAACTCTTTGAGAGTGTGAAGTAACTTACCTATTTCTACCGCCACATTATTGGTGTGTTTCGTGCTGAAGGGTAAATATCAATAACAAATATATGTGTTACTCAGTAGGTCGACCACTAATGACAACATGCTGTCTATAGGTGACGATTGAATTTTATCATCAGGCTTGTAACACACAAAATAATCGTGGACTCGGGTGTTTCGTTATAGATGAACTTTGCTAGGTGGTAGAGTCTTGCAACGACTCGCCCGGATTGCCATCTCCTTACTTATTCCTGCCACAATAGCGACAGTGCTCGCCATTGTCGTGTTCTGGTTTGAAGGGTAGGGAAGCCGGTAAATTTACACAAGAGGCTTACCAACGCAGCCTCAGGTTGGCAGCGCACCATTTCCACCTTTGGTGTCTATAGGCGAAGTGTATTTCTTACCATCAGGAAATCAGTCTGCTTGTTTGCCTTCCAATATCATATAAAAAAGATGTCCAAAGTGCGTCTCCATTCTGGACATCTTACGAGTTGATCTAGTTAGTCGTGGATGTCGAGCGTCATGGCGTTCATGTGTGTGTGTGTGTGTGTGCGTGTTCAGACTCGGTGCACACGGCGAGCGCGCTGACGCGGCTGCTGCTGGAGGCGCGGCGGCTGGGCGCGGGCGCGCGGCACGCGGCGGCGGCGCGGGTGTTCGGGCTGCTGGCGGGCGCGCTGCCGGCCGCGCGCGCCGCCGTGGGGGCGCGGCCCGTGCACCGGCGGCAGGCCGACGGCGTGGACCGCTGCCTGCGCTGCGTGGCGCACCTGCTGCTGCTGCAGCTGCAGACGGCGCGGCCCCGCCAGCTGCCCGCGCTGCGGCAGCGCCTGCGGCAGCACCTGGCCGACGACGTGCGCTCCACTGCCGGCGACACGCTGCTGCACCTGGCCGCCTCCCGGCTCACCGTCGTGCGCTCCGCCTACTTCTCCGACGAGGTAGTACCATCGATTTATTTACGAGCGTCCTCCAATACGCCTCTTTTGTGCGCTACGCGAAGACCGCAGTGACACTATCGTAGAATAGGTGTCCAAATTCTGCTAAAAAGTATATATTTTTTTAGAGTCGTGACCTTTATTAAGAGCCTAAAACAATTTAATTTAATTATCATCAACTAAAAATAAATAAAATAAAATATTTATTTAACAGAAACCATGTTTTAAGCTATACAGTTGCCCCCCCCCCCCCAGGCGCAGTCGGAGTTCCCATCGTGCCCGCTGGTGGAGCTGCTGCTGGAGTGCGGCGCGGACCCGTGCGTCCGTAACGAGGCGCGGTCGACGGCGCTGCACGTGGCGGCCGTGCCCTACAACTACGACCGCGCGCTGCTGCGGCGCCTGCTGGCCGGCGGCGCGCACCTCGACCAGCCCAACAGGTACTGCTGGGTTACACTTGTTTTGGTTTAAACAAACGTATTACGATGTTTATACTGTATTTGTGTGGATTAATATCTACACAAACAAATAAAATTTTTAAATAAAATTAAAATTAGAATAAAATGATTAAATAAATATGGGGACGAAGTCGCGGGAACAGCTACTATAAAATTAAGTTCTCGATCCTCGATAGTGCCTCTCATTTATTTTACACAAATGAGAGTAATGTGTGTGTGTATGTGTGTGTTCAGGTTCGGCGACTCGGCGGCGGAGCTGGTGCGGCTGCACCGCGACGCGGCGGTGAAGCCCCTGCAGCACATAACGCTGGCGTGCCTGGCGGCCCGCGCGCTCGTGCGCCTCCCGCCGCAGCACCAGCCGCCCGCCGGCGCGCTGCCCAGGACGCTCTACCACTTCCTGGACCTGCACCGACCGTAAGCCCACACGCGATACGGACCGCGATATAGCGCGTACTGCTGGGTACACACTGAGCGAACGGAAACGAACGAAGGTTAAACTTAAGCGAATTACTTTTAGTCCATTGAAAACTAACATTTGGTTTGTAAAATAAAATTACGTCCTCTGAAAAACGCATACTTAGGCCTAACAATGTAACATTTCAATTGACTATCAGTAATGCAAATAAATAATATAAAACGTTAAAAATCACTAGTAATATACCTTCGCTCTATTTTACAACCCTCTTATCAGTTTTTCAAACATTAGCTCGCTTGATGTTATGAATAAGTTTTATTTTTAGTACTTGTTGATTTGTCAAAATTTGCTCGGTCTGTGCCTAGCATAATACGAATTTAGACTTGCGATACAGAATGGTATTATTTAATGGCAAAATTAAGTTAAAAATTCATTTAAATTATTTAACTATCCGTTATTTCGATTGTGTTTTCTAGTCATTAGTTAAATTATATTAATATAGATGTAATTTTAATTTAAGAATTTTAACTTTGACCAAAATAAATTACGTAACCAGCCTAAAATAGTCATTAAAAAACAACACGTCTACAAAAATTATTTTTGTGCCATTTACACGAAGTCAAAATTAAAATGAAAATAATTTATTTGGTGTGTAAATATACCTGCAATTCAGAAAAGTACCTTCACGCCTATTATTCCCGAAGGGATAGGCACAGGTGTGCTAGTACATCCACGTCTCGTAAGTCCAGTGGATATACTAAAATACACCCCCGATCAGCCAAAGTACTAGGGCCCTGATGTGATGGGTGGCCAGCTTATCGCCACTTCGGGCACATTCCGATGCCAGGCAATGTATTGCTTACTCAGATTAATCTGAAAAACATTTAAGAAAAGTTGAACGATCTGGGAATTGAACCTGTGACCTTACGCGGCTAACGGTCTTAACAGCCGACACCTGTACCGTTACACCACAGAGTTGGATATTATTTTAAGATCATACGAAAGAATAGTTAACACATAACCATGGTATGCACTCAACGCTGCTTCTTTAGATCTTCCCAAATCAGTCTTTCCCAAAGTGAGCGATAACGCCACCTTGTGGACGATGGAGATCTATTGGGGGGCGGTGAGACCCAGAAAAAAAATTGGAGGCCCAGAAAAAAAGGTGCAAAATAAATGGAGAGCACTACAAACTAACTGATTTTCAAAGTGGATGTTTGACCAAATAAGTTTGGGAACCTCTGGTCTAGTTTAGTAAAACCATACTTACATGTGATTTCCAATTAGAGTATTTATCATACATAATACCTAGGAAATTTATATTGTCTATTTCTTCAACTGTTTTATTGTTACATTTTAGTGTTAAAGGTATATTTTTTATGTTTAAGTTGTAAAATTTTATTAATTAGGTTTTATTCAAGTTAATTTTTAAATTAAAACAGTGTTGCCAGTGATATAAAGATAGAGCCTCGGTGGCCTAACGGTACGCGCTTCGGACTTTCATTTCAGTAGTCCAAGTTTGAACCCCGCAATTTACCAATAAGTTTTTCTAACTTATGTACATTTTCTGAGTGCTCTTACGGTGAAGAAAAACATCAAGAGGAAACCCAGATTCATTGAATTTGACCTAATCTAGGTTTGGGCCTAGTTTCTCTTTTGGGTTGCAGAGGTCAGATTGCAGTCGCTTTGCATGAAAACTGGTGTCCTAGTCAAATCCCCTAGATTAGGTACTCCGATGTCATCTGATATAATACGGAATAAAGCTAAGATGTGAAGATCCGCGTAGTAATTTATATTGCTCAAAGTTTATAACACATCGGAAAAATCCACAAACCTTACTGTAATGTTATCCCCTACTACCAGTGTGGCTATACCTTTATAAATTAAATGAGGTCTAATTAATATTAAATCTATATTTTTTGGATTTTTCTGCTCTGTTCATAAGTTGTTTCCGATGTCTTGTACAACATGTTATAATCTCTCTTTTCGTTATCTATTTGAGAATCTCTGTAGGTTTTAGTTAAAAAGTAGTATTAAAATTTTTAATCTGTTTAGATTGAAAATTGTATGTTTAATTATAATATTTAATGTTCTTTATTAATTATGTTTTTATGTATAATGTAATATTCAATACTTAATTATGTCTTAAACTAATTTTAATGTAATATTTGTACTTTGGTTTTTCGATATTTTTTCACTTTAAATTTTAGACGGACACAATGTAACGTGTTACAGTTAGCATGTTAGTATGTTTCTCAATATTTTTCATATAATCATAAATAAATATGACTAAGAAATTATTACGATTGGAATTAAACTATAATTATCAGTTAGTATCAATAATTATATATGTAATGTAATTATATATGTATATAGCAAAGACCGCGGATTGTCGACCGCGAAGATGCGGTGTGTTACTATGTTCTTGCAGCGAGGATTGTGGAAAGAGGTGGGGGTCATTGCAAGGATCCATTTTAACTTACTTGAATTATACAAAATAGTAAAATTCTTATTAAATGAATAAGTACTTTATGAATACATAGCGACACAGTGTATAACTACTATTAGACTATACTATATATTTTGAACAATATTATATGTTTCTATTGATACTGACTTCATCGTCCTATTTTATACGAATATTTTGTATGATATATCTTAGTTATCATACTTGTACCATCCTACTTGGGCCAAACCGTGACGCTTACTAATACTTAAACAAAAAAGGTCTTATTACACATACCATAAAGTTGCGATTTCATATTTTTGATTAATGTGGTTTAGTACAGACTCTGAAACTACATCTTGTTATTCTTATTTTATTTATGTTAAGTATCTTTACACTTTTGTAATATTTTATGACTTGGGTATAGAAATAAAAAAAATGAATCAAAAAATGTATTAACAACGCAAATTTAGTAGTAATAGTAGGTGTTGTTTTGGTACTTGATAATATATTATTTTGAAATACTTTTAACAAGTTTCATGTGGCTAAAAATACTTTTATTTTATTAGATTTATTTGGGTACCTATGTGTTTACTTTTGGGGTTACATTGAATTATGTAATTTGTCAGCAAATATTTATTATTTATTTACCACAATTAATAAATTGTATTTATTTAATTCGAATAAAACTGAAAATGGAGAAAAGTAACTGAAATGTTTGGAATTGAGGTCCTGTTTCTTAAAACCTTTATAAAAGGAAAGGCAAAGGTGGTATGAAAATTTCGCGTTTTTAAATATACAGTTAAGTCAAACTCTACACGGTGACAAAGGCTCAAAAGGGAACAATCAAGGGAATTCTCAATGAACCAGTTCTTACGTCGGTTTCAAGTAGTCATCTCCGATTACGTTAATATAAATGAATGTGTGAAAATGTTATATAATGTGGAAAAATATAATATAATGTGGTGTATAAAAATTCAAGAACCTTCACGCCTATTGTCCCAGATAATACAGATAGGCAGAAGTGTGTTAGTATATCCACGACCCGTAAGTGCAGTAGATATACTAGAACACACCCACGATTAGCCAAGGTACTAGGGCCCTGATGTGATAGGTGGCAAGCCTATCTATCGCCACTTCGGGCACATTCCAATCCCGGGCAATGTAATGTTTACTCAGAAAAATCTGAAAAACGAAAATTTACATCAAGTAAAAAAATGTGTAAAGTGTCAAGTGTTTAAAATTAATTCTGAGATAATTCAACTTGACTCGATCATACGAAAGCGCAAAATCTTCATGCTACAGGAATAGTATAGTAGTAGACAAAAAAATGTAATTTTTGATACGAGTTTTAATAAAATTTTTGGTGAAGGATGATTTAAATATATTTTTTGTAAAAAATGTACTTTGAGAAATTAATCAAATGTATATCGATTTCTGACACAACACTGAAAAATATTATAAACATTAAAATTAATAGTACTGCTTTTGTTTTTATTATAGGAACGTTAAAAATGCTTTTTGCTGACACTTTAAATTTTGCTACCCTTCAAAATATCCTACTGCTCATTGATCTTCTTTTATTAATTTAGCGATGGAAGAAAATAAATTATTAATCAAGTAATCATAGCGATTAAAAGTCAAGATTGTCGAATCAGCAATTCACAATATATGCTATGCTAAAAGAAGCAGCATTTTTTAGACCAAAAAAATTTGAAAAAGTTGAAAAAAATTTGCGTGCTAATAAATTTATTACCAATTTTGGATTTTGCTTGCGTTATTAAGTTAGCTCTTCCACGAGAATCACTTAGAAATTATAGGGGTTATAAGTAATTAAAATTGCATTATGTATACTTATAATATAAAATATTTACTCAACTAGTGATTTGTATTAAAATTTAATTAGTTGTTGTAGTAGAATGTTTCAAATTCATTCTATATTGAAAATATCGAATTTAGAAATTTTGTATCCACTTTTTGACAGTTGAAGAAAATGTAGTTTTATAAAAGTCTAAATAAATATTTCTTAACTAGTCTAAGTCATGTACTTTATTTAAATGTCTACTGTATAAATATAACTAGTATAAAATATAATACGATGAAAAAGCATACAATTATTACGTACCATCATAATTCACTTGTAGTATTTACAAACAAAAAATATTTAATAAGGAAACCATTGTCAGAAAAAGAAAAATTTTAATTCATGAGCGTTTTAAGGATTTTTTTTCCATAAAGTGTTTTAAGGCACATTCTGAAAAATATATGTTAGAAGTAACATCAGAATTGGTAAATTGAGAGATCATATTGTGTGAAAAAAACACATGTATCAGGTAATTATGATTAATAACAAATCTAACATTAACTGTTATATTATTCACTACATACAAATATGTAAAATAATATAAAAAACCCGTCAAAATAGGTCCAGGTGTTTCAGAGTTTAGCGGATACAAACAGACAGACGAACATTATATAAAATATTATTATGGTATATTATGTAGTACCTTGTTAGTAAAGATTATTTAAAAGCGGTTATTTTAATATTTCATGCTGACACTCCAATTTTATTTATTTGTACCTATACATTAATTTAAATTTATTTTGAATTTTATAATTGTTTTTAATCATTTGTAAAAAAAATCAAAATATGTACATCTTATTGCTTTCGTACTCTGTAATATATATAATCTCAGATATATGTTTATCTGCATAATATATTGCTCAGGATATGCCTTAAACAAGTGTGTTCAAAGTGAAAAAGAATGAAAAGATTTGTGTTTAAATTATTTTATCATTTATTAAAACATCGGTGGATAAAAAAGCTCTATTATTTTGAACCTGGTTTCCAGTTAAAATATGTGTCTATTAATATCTAATAATGACAGCGGATCTCATTTATGTAAACATATTATATTTGTATATAATTTGGGCGTAGCACTTGTTTTTGTCTTAGTATTTGTAGTTGTAATAACCTTTATTTTTTTAATTATTATACAAACATCTATATTCTAGTAGTATTTATTGGAGAAACAACTCCTTGCACGGTTTCCTTACCATGTTTTGCACATTTTAGTGCATATTTTTTACTGGTGGTAGAGTGATGTGCAGCAACTCGCCCGGATCGGGATCCACCGCCTTACCTATTCCTTCCATAATGAAATTGTCGACCAACAGCCCAACCACAGAAAATGAAGCACTTACAACATCTATGGTGTCGCGGTCGTGGCCTATATCACGGTTGTCTCTTATCATCAGGAGACCCGTGTGCCTGTTCTCTGTCTTATTCCATTAAAAAAACGAAAGTTAGAAAAACTCATTGGCACAACGCGGGTTTCGAACCTGGGTTACCGGAATGGAAGTCCGAAGTGCTAACCACTCGGTTACCGAGGCTCTTATTGGATAAACATGCAGATAAATTATATTTTTTGTAGATCACTATGTATGACTAGTATTTTTTTGTAATGAAAGTTAAATACAATTATGGATTTCCTCATGCATATAACTCCCATATACACCTAATATAGATGATAATGGTGTATTACTAACGTGAGGTGCTAAAACTTTGACTTTTTTTAATTCATTAATTGTAGCAACAATTCAAGGATGTTATATTTTTCCCAGTAGTACTACCGTGAATATAACATTAACACAAAGACCTCGTAATTTATGGACAAAAACAAAATTATTGAAAAAAAGAACCTTCACGCCTGTTATCCTCGAAGCGATAGGCAGAGGTGTGCAAGTAAATCCACTACTCGTAAGTCCAGTACATATAATAGAACACCAACGATTAGCTTAGGTACTAGGGCCCATGATGTGATTGGTGGCAAGCCTATCACAACTGCAGGCACATTTCAATCCCGGGCAATGTAATGTTTACTCAGAATAATCTGAAAAACATTTTGAGAAAAGTTGCCCCATCTGGGAATTGAACGTGGGGCCCCAAGCGGCTAACTGAAAAATTATTATGTATTTTTAATGAAAAACTAAATAAAAAAATTAAATGTAGGAAAATCCTCGAATTGTTGCAATAAGTAAGATCTTATATTGGAAAGAAAAGTCCCAGTAGCATTACTGGTAAGACTACTCTGTGAAACTACTGGGAACAATTCAAAAAACTGCGTGCTCCAAAGTCGGACACCGACTACACTTGGTCTATTTAAATCTATTTCTACATAATATCATTCAAAAGATATGTGTGTTATAAGAAATAAAACTAGTGAATGATAAAAATATTTTATTCATATTTACATTATAATAGAGATCGTATCAAAATATAATATATTTATTCCTTAATATACGATATTACAAATTTAGTCGTTGGCGATGGTAAATATTCGCCGCCTATAAGAAAAAAAAATGTTTATGCCAAGAAACTCCAGAAAACCTTATCAACTCAAATATCTCCATGACCTAGAAGTTTTAACCACATACGATCTTATTTAAAGTGCTATTTTTAATCTATATGTAAACTAAAAGATTCATATATTTTTATAATTATATTTCATGATATATTGTATGAAAAAATGTCGTATCGCGGTGTTCGTAGATAAACTCCTCCAAAACGGCTCGACCGATTCTCATGAAATTTTGTTGTCTGAGGATCAGACATATATTTTTCATATTTCTAAGTGCGGACGGTACGAAGTTCGCCGGTACAGCTGGTAGTTTACAAAAATATTTTTTTAAATGCTTAAGTTGGCAGTGGCTAGTGGATTAGTAACAACGTAATTCTACTTATTTTTTTACATAATTTAATGATATATTCTTCCAAATTAAATAAAAAATATATATATCTAGATTTTTGTTAATTTTTCGTTGCAATATTCATATTTATTATGAAAAGCCTTTGTTAAATGTTTTGATTGTTTTTAATTAGTATGTAAAACAACGACAAAAATGCAATTAAACAGATTGTTAATAATCATTTAGAAACACTATTTATATTAAGAGTATTTATTCATACTTTTTCGGGTTACTAAACATATGTTTTTTTTTATATCAGAAACTCGGATAAGCAACAAAATAATACACTGTGTATATATTATTACAGTTATACACCTCACCATTGTATACTAAAAAATATCAACCATTACCGAAATGTTCCTTTAAAAACTAATAATCGATCGGTTTTTTTATTTTGTATAATTCTCAACTTGAAAATCAAGTACTAGTTTATTTAAAATTAATTAATCAATTATTTTCATATACTATACTATAACATTCAAAGATCGGTTAATTTTTAACAAATTTAAAAAAGTAGGCTTAGCGTACATGCCTAACGCCACCATATAAGAGACTCGGGTTTGATTCCCTATAACGGCATTTATGTGATGTACATATATTTATGTTTATTAAAATATTTTAATATTCTCATCGCAAATATTTTCGCTTGGTTTAAGGTTAAATCAATTCCTGTTTTTGGCCATTATTGCTTTGGGATTTACCCAAATAATAATTATACAAATATTAATTAACCATAAGCTAATAAAATAATACACACAACTTCAACTGGATTTTTAATACTTAATTGGTTACCGAGTTATAAATAAACTTAACTTTATTATTTATTAAGTTGATTTCTAAACATTTTAAATTGGACAGTTTTGGATCAAACAATCAAGAAAAAATCAGGGCCAGTCATTTAAAAATATACGTATGTCGTTAACGGCAACCATTCTTAGAATTTATTAATAAGCCAGTCAACGTCGACATTGACAAAGCAAAGCCTTCGAATACATTGGAACTAGAGTATTTTTGTAAGTCGTACACGACCAAATAGATTACTAAGTGCAAAGATTCGTAAGCTCCCAAAGCGCCAGCCCGAGCAGCAACAGCTGGAGGTGGAGCCGGGAGGCGCGCGGGCGCGGCGCGGCGTGCGACCGCCCCGCCCCCACGCGGCGCGGCTTGTCCACCACGAAGATACGCCCGCCCATGTCTACACGCACAACATTCATTACATTAAAAAAAGAATAACCTAAAATAGGAATTTAAAAGTACAGGAATTTATGTAATCATAAAAATTCTCATTTTTTTTAACACAACTTCTTTTTAGCCTCACCCCCATTTCTATATCACATGATATTATGGTCGGCTACCTACTCTAAGGGAATTTGCTCGAATTGAAAACCCTCCCTTGGTGCCGGGTGCCAGTTTTTACACATCTCTACAACCCAGAAGGGAATCTCTACAACCCAATTCTAGATTAAATACATGAATTTAAGTTTTCTTAGAATTATTATCTTCAAATCAAGAGCACTAAGAAAATGTACCCAAGTGAGAGTTAAATTCATGTTTTACTTTACATAACACCTCTTTCTTTTGAAGCGATACGTTGTTTAGTCGTTTATTATTTGGACCATTTGATGTAAAATATTAGAAGTATTTTACGTACCTGGATGTGTAAATGAGTTGTAGTAAACGATATCCGGCCACGAAGAGTTCGGGGTGACCTGCAGGTCGGCAAACTTGTCGGAGCAGTTCCAGATGAGCGAGCGGTTGTAGGCCCGGAAGGTGGGCGGGGTGTAGCGCGAGGGAGGCGTGGCCAGACACAGCGGACCGGCCGCGGAGGGGGCGGGGCGTCCGCGTCGTGTGGGCCGGGCGCCCGCCAGTACGCGCACCCCGGGGGCGGCGCCCCAGTGCTCCAACCCGCCGCGGGGCTCCGTTGTCACTATCAGCGGGTGGTACAGCTCCGCCGAGTGTGGGTCATCTCCGCCTTGCACCTGGACACCAAACGCTCGTAATAATCTTGTTTTATTTTACGCAATTTCAAAAGGGAAGAATTTCTCAATTCGATTGTATATTTTAATGATTTTGATAATTCCCGTTTTGTTAGTCGTTATAAATGCGATAGCAATCGATTTAACGCCTTTTAAAATCTTGATAAATAAACTGTTCTTGTTTTTTAAGATATTAGATAAAGTCGTTACATATTAGTTTGAAATAAACAAATGCAAGTTGGTAAAGCTTGACGTTTTGAGATCCGTGGGAGTATACGGTTATACAAGTGCGTGCACGTGCACGTGTGCGTGTGTGTGTGTGTACCTTGAAGGTGTATATGAGTCCCCGCCGCAGCTGCAGGTCAGGCGCGAGCTGCCCGTTGACGTACCAGACGCGGGCGACGCCGGGCTTGCCGCGCGGGGCGGCGGCGGGCCCGACGGCGAACCGGAACACGCGCAGCGAGGGGTCGAACAGCTGCGCGCGCTCCCACCGGCTCACGCTCGAGCTCGCGTTCGCCGATCTGGAGTACCATACGTATTTATTACTAGCGACCCGCCCCTAGTTCGCACGGGTAGACATTTATTTTTCAAGCTCTCATTCAGGCAGCGTTCGCGAGAATCGTTAACGTACAGCAGCTTTTTCGTCGACTTACTCCACAATTTTCACTACCACGAAAAATCCTATCTATTTTCCAGGATAAAATATAGCCTATACGCATTCGGAAGAATCCCTTTAAGTAATGGTAAAAGAAATTTTGAAATCGGTCCAGTACTTTTTGAGTCTATTCAATACAAACATACAAAATACAAAGGTTTCCTCTTTATAATATTAGTATAGATTGCCTCCGTGTTGGTCTAGATACCTCGTGTAAAAAGGACCGTCCTCATTAAGGCCTCCCGACGATACGAGACGAGATTGGGTTAAATAATGTATTAGTGAAGACCAATAATCTCTTATATACTAATAGGTTGTCTCTCACCGTCGGTAGAGCCGTCTGCTTGATGTGCATCATATAAACGAGCATATCTTTACAAAAATATAATACGTTAATTTTAGGTCGTTATCATATGGTATCATGTATATTACTTAAACATTAATCAAATCCTGGCGATTAACTAAATTCTAATTATTTTTAAAACCCGGCACAAAACTCACTTATTTTTAGTTCCAGTTAGTTTGGTATTTGACCTTTTCAATTGTGAATTTGTTTCAAAGGTGCAATAGATTTATCAAGACTCAAATCGCACTTTTCATTCAAATTTGTGGACCGTAATAAAAAAAGCTTAATGCATTAATAAAAAGGCTTAATGCAATGCCCTTTCTCGAACTAGTCGAATAGCAAAAAAGTAAAAGTTGATAAAGGCTTTCTTATTATATTACTTATAGATTAAGCAGTTTTAGCGCCTATCTACTGCTAGGGTGTGAAAGTAAGATTTTAACATAATCCACGCGTAAAGACTGCGGACATTAGAGTGGATTGTCTATATTTGGTACTGTGACCATTCGCAGTTTATCTCCAGATCAGGTTTACTCACATGGCGAAAGGCACACAATCATCACTGGGCGTGGGAGGCGCGAGGTTGAGGCGGAGCCCACGCGTGGGCCACAAGCGGTGGTACCCGGGCTCGCGCGCGGCGTCCAGCGGGCCCACCGCCCACACGACCCACACCGGGCTATCTGTTGCCCACTCGCGGTCCATGTCCTCGGCTGGAACGGGTACACTTCATCAATACACTTCGAAGGTGTCTTCAAAACGACAACCCTACGTATCATAGCAGGGTCGCCATGTAAGGTTGTAACTAGGGTTCTAAATGAATGCAACGGACGATCGGTAAATACTGTCTTTTTATTAATGAAACCTTACATTATATGTAAATTCCATAATATATACATTAAGGTATTGTTTAGGATATGCAACACTTGTTTTTAGATTATGCTTATGATATTTCTTCCCCTTAATAGGCTTTAATTAAAATATATAATATTGTAGTTACTGTAAGAAATAAAGTTCCTGGGTAGCATTGAGGTTTAATACGAGTAAAAAGAGAAATGGAGGGAGTTTGAAATTCAGAATATTGTGGTACATTTTGTGAAATAGACTGTTCCCAAACTATACAATTCCTAACATCATTCAATCCGTTTCATAACTATTGGCCGTGGTTTTGCACAGTTCACACATAGGTTTATGTAAGTACCTAATATGCTACTTCCATTTGTTTATTTTCTCGATGACAGTTCTAATTTGATAGTTAGTGACCAAATAAGTAATGATATTCATCGCATATATTTATTATATTTTGAACATATACAATGTAATTTAATATTATAGTTATTACTTTGTACAAAAGTATCCAACAGTTTAGTTTCTTACATTTTGTAAATAAAATATCTGTTATCGTTAATTACGTTTATTGATATAGTTCTTATAGTAATCATTATGTGTAGCACATCACTATCCGTTCATGAAGTACAGTATTATTTAGTTTAAAGTACAGTATTAACACAATATTACTTGGGTGTCGATCTGTCATTGAGAAAATAAAGAAATGGATCTAGTATAACAACACACACATTTATTTAATTTATCATGAATGTCCATGGGTAGAGAGAGCCCTATGAAATCCAATTGGACTCATCATGCTAATCACCAGGTCCCAATTAACTCTATAGCAGTAGACATTCGTCACTAACCTGGTTTGATTGACCGTCGGTAGGTGACGACGGTGAGTCCGTCTTCTCTTGTGGCGCTGAACACCTGGTTGGAGTCTAGTCCCCCGATGGCGTCGTCCCGACACACGCCACGCCATTGGCCCAATACTTGTACGCACTGTGGGAAACATAAACGCGTTTCAAATTTTACTGTCTCATACAATTATTATAAAACTGTGGTCGTGTGGGATATATGCAATACTTATGTCATCAGAATGTACTTGCTTTGAGCTGTTTTAAAAAGCGCTACACAATTCCGGATGTATGGATTACTAGATATGGGAAAAACGGTTGTTTTTCAACAATAATTTTGTTTAAATTCTTCATAGCATTTAATTTAATGTACAAAAGCGAACTTAATGCCAATAAACATTTTCTCTCAGTTTACCCTGGGTAGTGAGGATAAATAAACATGGGTGGTGCTTTATAGTTAATTACAGAATATAAATTATACTTAACAATTCATTAAAGTGGATATATAACTAAAATGTAGACATATGTTATAATAATAATAAACAAAGGAATAGGAAATAAATGTTGTTTTCATCCATTGTAAAAATAACAGTGTTGCCAATTAGATATTTCATAAAAATCTAGATAATTAAAAATGTTTTAAGAATGAATGGTTTATTGCGCTCCAACAAGATTATTAAACAGATGTTGACCAAGAGTGGCAATACTAGATGCAGCGTTACCGGTGCGAGCGCGGTGATGTTGTAGTCGGTGGCGACGCCGCTCCGCAGCAGCGCGTCCCACCGCGCCACGGCGATGTCGGCGCCCAACATGGCGGACCGGTCGGGGGCGCCCGATATGCCGAACGACATGTACTCCTCCGCGCCCACCTGCAGGTAACGGTACACATGTAAAATATATCGTTTGTTTTTGTCACAAACAAACGATATATTTTACATCTCTCATGTTCGGTAAGTAGGTCCTTATTACCCCCAAATGGGGCTTGTAAGTGACCAATTACCGCTTTAAGATAATAATGTAGCTAGAAAAGCCCTAGGGCGCAAGTAATCTTAAAAAAGAACAGATCAGTCTGATCACACTGGCAATAGACACCATGCATTCAGCCCAATGATAAAAGAGGTTGCATCGCTATTCAGCCTCATCTTCGTATGAGTATAATAGTCATCAAGTGGCCCTTGGCCACTAATCTACTAACACTCTAGTTTCTGTTTCCTCTTTCAAAATAATCAACGAGCCCCAGTCCAAATGTCAAAAGTATATAAGACCCAATTTTAGATTTTGGTAAACCTCACTTGGCTTCGGTTAATGTGCATGTATAATTTTTAATTAATAACCTCTTAATGTAGGTCTTCTCTAGAGGTCGCCAGAGGTCTTTGTTGAGAGACTTTAAATTGGAGGAAGGGCAACTTACGGCAAACCTTCAAATTTGTATTTTACTCGACTTGTATAAAGAATACATGTAACTGGTCCAAGTCATTGGCCATAGATTATACGTTTCTGCATATATCTGAGATGTTTTATAACGGCGATGATATTTCTGCATATAATTAATAGTACCTGGGCAACCGAGCTTCCATACATACCCATATTCCATACATAGACATACCAAGCAAATCATAAGATCTAGACCTATCTAGATCAATTTTTTAACCTACCAGGTACCAAATTTCAGCAAAATCGTTACAGCCGTTTCCGAAATCGCCGATTTAAATAGATATATAAACAAGAATTAATTCTTTAATCAGTTAAAAAGTTTACAATCAAATTTCACCACATTGTGAACTTAGGAATACTAAAAAAGTAGCTTACAATGGTGAGCTTATTATTTTTAGATCTAACTTCTTATGAATTTAGAGTTATCCTTTAGAACAGTTTTCAGACAAATTGACGAACCTGCCCCGCTAGTTGTATGGTAATCTGACTGCCAAAGATTTCCCACGACACCTGCAAATCTCTGTGCAACTGCTTGCAGTTTGGTAACGTGTGCCTGGAATTATACACACATGCAAATAAGACAAACTTTCCTTCTTGGAATTTAAAATGAATATTTCATCAATAAGTAAACAAATAAGTAACATCATTTGGTTAGATTAGTTTTTTATTTATTAAGAAACATATGTATTACAAAAACATTACAGTAACTTGAAGATATTTAATGTTAAATACATAACATAACTACTGTTAACTGTTACGGTTTAGTATCTTTTTCAGTAATTGTTTCTAATTTTCTGCCAAGTTTTAATAATAACTGAGGCTGGTAGCTTACAATGCTGATTACTAACTCATCGTACATTCATTTTGAAAAAAAAGTCCGGTGAAGTTGTAAGAACCACTTGGTTAGCAACAAGTTAGTCCGTATCAAAAAAAAAAAATTAAAAGTTTTTTTATTAATACTGTTTTTAAAATATCAGTTACCTTCACCAAGAATATCCAAGCATTTAATATTAATATTTTTCTTAATAGTGTACACTAGTTGGATCATGCAATATTAATCTATCATACAGCGTTGTTTCTATTTAGGATTACAAAAAAGTTAGTTTTACTGTGAATTAGGTATAGAGTGTAGAATGAAGGAGGATAATGTTATGCGACTTAAAATTGAAAAGGTGTATTATTTAATCATGAAGCTAGAGGTACTATCTGGAGATTACTCCTCATACGGATAGTCCTGAATATTTAGTACTGCTATCTCTGTCTAGACTGGCGTACTATCCTTTTCTGACATTATTGTGGAGTTGTTAAAGTCAAAACAAACCGGCTTTGTGAGAGTGAGATAACAAAACTATGAGAATGAGATAAATTAAGTATCTATCATGGATAGGTACTTTTAGATTTAAAATTATCACTAGTCGTGTTCTAATGGACCCCTTTAAACTGATTATCCTCCCCTTTTCTACGCTGTACGGAGATAGACCTGTGTAAGTATATTGCGAGCCGCCACCTTGTTACCATCCCATCCCGTGGTATCGTTACTTATGTGTGTGTAGGCGCGCGGCGGCGGGCGGGAGGTTGAGCGCATCGGGCACCAGCGCAGCGGCCAGCGAACGGCGCGCGCGAGCGTCCCACACGCTCACCCAGTTTATGTCGAACGCTGTGCGGCCGCCCGGCAACCGTAATGTCACAGTCTCACCAGAATAAGCGCGTAATGGTTCCAGACTGTAGTTATGAGTGTTAATGGATGGTTAAATTCGTTTGTCCAAGCGATGTAATAGTACAATTTTTGTGTATAGGCTGAAGAGGGTACTTTTTATAGCGATGTCTAATTGGGTTCCGATGGGAGAATCTAAAGATCTAGTTTCAAAAATATCTTTGAACAAATTACACAATAAATCTAACCAGAAATATATTTTACTAATTTAATATTGCTGAATATTTAGATGATCAAAATGCTTGGGATTAATTGCTCCTCTTTCAGTCTTTTTTGTTGTCGTATAATGTAAAATGTTATTTGGAAAATAAGAAAAGGTTTTTTTCGCACGGTAATTAATAGATAGTGTTTCAATTCAACAATAGGGAATATGCATGTGATTTAGATATGGCCGAAAAAAATAACGTGTACTCTTTAATGCTGAAGAAATATACC
>DVZL01000815.1:0-20552 GCA_018236625.1 Lasaia peninsularis
TGTATGTAAGTATGTATGTTCGGGTGGAATCTTAGAATTCAATTTTGAAGTAGATATCTTCATCCGATTGAGCTGAATTTTTTTATACACGTTTAGTTTGGATGACAATGCACGATAAAGTACATGACATCATTCTAAGTCCAATATGGCGGACCAACTAAGATGGCGGAATAGTTCTTTTTAAAGCACTTCTACAATATGGGTATCAAATGTAAGGGCTCGTTGAGAGCAACTCGAAAAATTAAAAGCTTTTTCTAAAAAGTTTTTTTTCTTTTCAATTTTCCATTTACAAAAGGCATTGTTCTAGAGTTAAGTCAACGCTCCTTGGCCACATACTTCCAAAGGGTTCGGATCGTTATTCTTATTATTAGTCAAAAGTAATATATAAGTCCAATCAAAGTAAAAATTGAAGCTGAGAGTACACTTATATATGATACTTATATCCATATTGTTAGGTTATCTTCTCTATAGTGCTCGGTTACATTTTAGTGTGCGAAATGCAGTTTGTCTGTCGGCCGAGATCTTATCCTATAATCTGTTAGCGAAGTATAATCCAAACCCACGTGTTGCAAAGTGAAGGAAACATCGATAAAAGAATCGTGCTAAACTATAAATTATGTTTACTATTCCCTTGAAGACGTGTAAGTTATAACTGGTTATTCCACTGCACTAATCCTAAAGATTGGCTTCTAAGTAGTTAAATAATGAATACATACAAATTACCAGATGTGGCACACCGGCGGTGCACGGTTAATTTGGTCCAGGGTTATGTGCCTTCAATGGCCGCCATTACCGCGCGATACATTAGTACCTATCACACACAAAGGGCCTACGGCCTAGAGATGTAGCCACAGAGCACAGAATCGCCGCCGCGCTTGCTCTGTGAGATGTAGCAAACAAAAATGTTTCTTTAAAATGTTTTGGTGAAGTTAATTTGTTCGATAAATTGTAGTTGGTTTCTTTGTAAATATTACGGAGCATAATATTAATATCACGTACAATGTCTCTAGTAGGCCAAGAGCTAGCGATCTATGTGACAAACCAAAAATCTCTACGAGTTTTTTAACTCGTTGCTCGTTGTTCGTATAAAAATAAAATTTGTCACGTCTAACACCCGTGTCACCTAAAGAGTAGGCCAGAGGCACATCATATCGAAAACAAATCAAATCTCAAGTAATGTTTTGTTTTTCAGGTAAACTGAAGAAAAAACTTAAGAACAAGTGGCCCTAACAAAGAATGGATCCCGGGACTTCGTATATCAAAGTTAGCCACCGACTCCACTCGACCACAGAGGCGATTCCCTGTTTTTACAGTTATACTCTGTCACTCCACGGGTCATAAACTTTTCGCGTGCCAAACCTTATCTCGATCAAATCAAGCACTGAACCGGAATCAGGTAACTTAAATACAATTAGGTATGCAAATATATACATACCTATATCATATTTTTCGGTTAACAAAAAATAAATAAGCAAAAGGAATGCTTTGTTATTGGTTTTTGACCAAATCAGCACAAGAAACCATCAAGTGTGACTAATCGACAGGATATTGTTAACTAATCATAACAAATTTAGTTCACAATTATGTGCCCTTAATGATCGTTACATTACTGCGTAAAACATTCCAATCACGCACATTTTACGATAGATGTAGTCAAAGAGCTATAAATCTTAAACTTAGCCCTTTCTTGATGTAGACATGACAGGAAGTACAAAATATTTCATAAGTCTAAGTCTTACTAATTGGCAGGATAATTATTTAATTAGCTAATCAGCTCAAAGTTGTATTTTCCTAGTATGACCCCCACATTACTTCTAAGCAATATAGTACAATCATCCATATTCTAATATAATTTAGCCGCAGAGCTAGCATACTTTATTAGAACCATATTTTTTTATAGATGGATAGGTATTTTTGGTAGTGTCTTCAATAATTGAAACACAACCGCGCAGATCAACACATAAAATATATCCTATCAAACGAGCACATTGACTGTTCGTTAAAGCCATCGCGAGCAGGTTGCTTCACAACACCTTACTACCAGGAAAACAGTCACCAATCACATATGCAAACACCATGTAAAAATAAACAAAAATATCACAAAAACTGACTAATTATTAGGGAAATGTAAATTTATCACACCAGCCCAGGGCAAGCCTCCCTCAGTGACCGTTAGATTCCTGTACAACATCACAGTCACGCACTTTGTACTCTAAACATAGCAACCATTTAAATATTGAATACTGACATCACTTATAAGGTCTGGCCAATACAGTGCATTGTTAAGTCATCACTCTTACTTTACGGTTGTGCACTCTCAATAGTCGTCATAACGGTGTTGAAAAATTTGTCATTCATATTGTATGTTTCTCATAATAAAAGCTAGAGGGAATTGTTAAGCAGACGATTTTTCAAGTTCTAAATTTTATTCTAGTATATTTGGATAATTGATTGAATGGCTGAGCATTTATTAGGTACTACACAATATTTATGGAATCAAAGTTTAATTATAATTTATTATTTCAATAGTTTAAATTGCCATTAGTTCCACAAGCTTTATAAAAAAACAATAAATGTACAAAACAATATAAATAATTCAAAGTAGTTTTAAAAATGGCGATATCGAGTCCGTTAGCTCCTGGTGTATCTCGTTATATTGTTGGCATTATAATACCCAATGCATTTGAATGAGGTGTGACGAATAAAAAATGCCAAACGGCGGCAGCTTGACAAACTTTATAAATAAGCATTCAAGGAATTCCGCTCGTAAAGCTCAACACGATGTAGATTCGCCGAATATTGACGACGTTAAGATTTTCCCGGACACACATTCGAAAATATATTAACTCCTAAACCAATTTCCCGTGTTCCGATATGTTTTTATAGCGATTCAAAGTCCAGATATTAACAAAAGAATAGAGGTAAAAGCACAGGAGGATCGATACTGACCTAAAACAATCCAAACTGGATAAGGATCTTTAAAGAAAAATTAAATAATGTTACCTTCCTATACCTACAGAGGTACTTCGTGCTATCTTAGATCACATCTTCAATTCTACAATGCGAGTAGATCATCAATCATTTTACTAAGGTATTAGTAGTGAAAAAGTTACAAAATATAATATTAATATGCTCGTTGCTTTAATTAATTTAAAAATGTCGATATATCAGTCCAGTTTCGTGGACCGTGGTTCCGTCATGACCACGGTGTGCGTGACGGTGAAATAAAATCGCAAGCATCTAATTAAAACTGACAAATAACGGTAGTATTACGCGACGGTTTAAACTTGAAATCACTACATAATATTAAAAAAGTCGCTTTCTATCGTCTGTTCCTATGTTTAAAACTACCCAACGGATTTTGATAATCGGCAGAGTGATTCAAGAGGAAGGTTTATATGTATGTAACATTGCCAATATACCCGCTGCTGCAGCATAAATTTTATACAAGCAGTTTAACTTCTTACAATCAAGGAAACGGTCTGATTGACTATACAATACAATAAAAAAATCAAAAACGTAATTAGAATCTTTTTTTAGAGTTCCGTAATCTAAGAGTAAAACTGGAACTTTATTACTAAGACTTCACTTACAACGTCATTTTCTTTGTAGCTTTTACAGATGATGATACCACATCCTTCATACGCAGGCGACTCGCTCTTGGCCGGTTTTTTTAATTGCATCATTAATTAAGATTTGATTAACTTATAGTTCCTTCTTGAAATAATTGAAACGCTTCAAACAACCAGAGGTACACATGGAACTAACAGAGAATCTCTATCGTAGACGTTATTTCTTAGTATATATGATATTACCAGACAGATATTTTGGGCATTTGGCGTGAAAGCGACAATCTTACCGGAAGCGTCAGTCATAATTTGTTAATTTCATTTTCGGGATGAAAAAATCTGACACCGTTATTACAAACGAGGTGAAAATAAAATGTACTGCGGCGCGACACGTGGCGAAGATACTCGTCCCCACTAATATTGAAATGATTTTGCTCGGGATTCACGCCAAAATGTCTGAAACGATCGCGATGTTTGATGCGCGGCCTCCGCATGGAGACGTGCACATCTTACTCGAAGTGTCAGTAGAGTATCCCTACTAATCAGTGACGGATGCATAGGCCCGTGAGGCCCGGGGCTAGGGCAACACGATTTGGAGGGCGGCAAAATTTTTAAAACGTTAACATTTCAGAGCTAAAATTTATACTGATTTTTTTTTAAATCACCTCTGATGTTTCTGTTTAATAATTCTATTTTATTAAAAAAATGTTTTGATAACCATTGTGATTTATAATCTATAGAATTATCTTCGTAAAAAAGGGCGGCGTATCAGACCGGGCCTAAATCCGCCACTGTTACCAATATTACAAATGAGAATACAATGACTACAGTAGAAATAGATTAGACCATGTAGGACATGGAGTACTTCTACCCTGATATGTCAACACTTTCCCGCGTTAGGGACTTTAACCTTTAACAAAAGGCCGTAGAGGCGAGCAACAGCTAGAGTTAAAAAGATACGTTTCGAATGTAGGACTCAGTAGATATAAAAAAACTTAACAACAAATTCCTAGACATACAAAAATTCGAAGTAACGAATTAACATTCGCTTAATACTTGAGTACTTAAACATAAGAGTCTCACGGTATTAACACTAAAATGTATTATCTCACTTCAGCGTGCCTTCCGCATTTTTTCCTAAACATTTTGACATCTAATATGGTACTGACGGTTTACTATTACAGTAAACGGATACGCACCGCGACGTTACAACCTTGATAGAAGCTTCCTGCGCTAACGTTCCTTCTTGGCGTAAAAAGTCCAGACTACGAAGTCCTAACTGGCTCTTATAATGTAGCTTGGAACCTAATTTGGAAGTCAAAATAATCAGTAATATTAATACTAGATTTATATTAAAGTTACCTCGAACGTTTCATATTCGGTTTTAATATTTATAATTTTTTTTTTATATTGAATACCAGTGTCAAGACTCCAGACCTGACTGAAGAATGGAAGTAATTTATAAATGAACACATAGCCGCATCGTTATAAATCGTAACATTAATGCTGTTTCTCGCTTTTTTTTTAAATGGATCGACCGCTGAAGCTGACACCCGAATTGTGTTCGCACCAGTCAGTGTGAACATCAATCGTTACATCAAACTATTACCGAATCGAATATCTTCACTGCTCGTGCTATTACATTGTTAATGTTATTGTTCATACATTTTTTTCATTTTAGTGAACGTCTTTAGATAATTATAAGCTAAAGACGTTCACTTAAATGCTAGGCATCTTTGACATTTTGATTCATATATTGCGCAACGCTGACATTGTTTAAAATGATACAAAAAAGTTTTGTATCTACCTTCCTACTCACTGTTATATTATTTACTCACTGTTATATTATAACAAACAAAAATATTGTTATTAAATCAAGTTTTAACTCTGATACTGTAAACAGCAAAAACTGATCAGTTATTTATTTATTTAACACTTTATTGTACACATGAGATATTACAGCAAACAAGAAAAATAAAATATAACAAAGAATAAAAAAGGCGAGCTTATCTCTGTCAAGAGATGTCATACAGCTAACCTAGGATAGAGAAAAAAGATACCTAGGATAGAGTTATTTGTATAATTTTCAAATTATAATTGATATGTGAGAAAGTACAAGTTTAATTATTTTACTTGAAATGCGATTTTACATTAGAAGTTTATAGATATTGCGTATGTTATTATTTATGTATACAAGAAAAACTTGTATTGAAGCGAAACAGGTCACAGCTTTACGAAGTAGTATATACAACACATTTTAAGTCCTCATTAAAAATTTAATTTGTTAGATCTACACATATTAGTAAAAACGAGCGATGAACTTTTGAGAGTCTCCACTACATCCCGAAAATACATAAACCACAGATCAGAATTATCTGTGGACTAAAATAGTATGACCCAACACGACCACGAACATTGCAATTATTATTAGATATTTACATATGATACATGTACGTATTTATTATCAAAAAAAGTAAAAAGAACTATATTATATAGTTAGATTAAATAATTGCGATACACATTTTACTATGAAGGTTTTGATTACAGAAACTTTTCCTTAATTCTCGTCTGTTTATGACTCCATCGCGGAAAAGTACTTAAACAATTTTGACTGGGTTTTCACTATTTAAAAGGTTTTATTACAAATCAAACTTCAAAATGTTTTATCAAAATCGGTTTAGTCATAGTGGACGTACGTTTAATTTACTTAAAATCATAGCTATGTTTGATAAAATTCCGTCAAGTTAGAGCTAAAAATATTTCTGATATAAACCGATCAAACCATCGCCAGTTTCGTGAAATCTATACATGACTCAGTCGAGGCCTTTAAATACATGGAATATGCAAAAAACAGACAAGCCAATTTTTTATTCACTTACCATCATATACTTAGTATGAGACTTACGCCCCCTACAGTTCTGAATACTAAATGTGACTAAGTAAGTACTGAGTAAAATTGTTGTCACGTATTGCTCGAGGTCGTCAGACGGAAACATCGTGTCCACAGATCTTATCATTCCGTGCATATTTCATTTTTACCACTTACGAGAGATTGCAGTTGCATGGTGATATCAAATACTTAGCTGTATCCAGTTTATAAGAAATTTCTATATCTGGTTAAGGCAGAAAGAATTCTTTAGTTATTGTGAAATGAAATGAAATGAAAAATTATTTATTTGCCGAATATGTGTGTTTAAAAGTTGTTACAAAAAACAATAATTTTTAATTATACCGACATATTCTAAACTTCTGTGTTGGAACATAAATAAATATACGAATGATCCGAAGAAAATAGACGACGGTAAGAAGCCCTTACACCTAAAATAGTTGGTAATAGACAGAAAAATAAAAAAATAAACAGTTACACACAGAAGGGACTTTTATTAATTTCGCGTTTCTCATAGTAAGCGTTTGACGCACGTGTTAATTATAATTGTTTTACATATTTTGAAAAATTATAATCATTTATACAGTAGATATGTACTTACAAGTTCATTTAGTTTTAATTATGTAGTTTCTGACTCAACGAAGGCCCTAAAACTTTGATCATTAATTAAAACAGGCACAACATCAGTGCATGCCAATGTCGTATTTTAGGAGACGGAGGCCTAAGTATTCGGTGAACAATCTAGAAAATTCTAGAATGATAATGCACACTACACCGTCGTTGTGAATTTGCGGCAGCTGTCTATTACTGTGCAAAAAAATAGCACCCGAGTAAAAAATATTATATAATGCAAACCTCAGAGTTGACAAAATTATAGAATTACATTTCATAGAGGAGAGTACTTGAGATCAGGGCCTCCGCCGTAACGGTAACTCGCAGTAAGCAGCATAGAGCGTTCAAAATTGTTTTGTTACGCTCAAGCGTTTAAGAAATTAACTTTATTCGATTTTTAATGAAATAGGAAAGAAAAACTCATATTCTACTCACAGGCGACATCTATACTGCCATATAACCTATTACAAGTTTGAAAACTATCTTTTCGCGGCTTATCTCGTGTATAACACACCCAAATCGTGTACCAATTGGGATATTAGGATAAAAAGCAGCCTATACTCTTCTTTTCTTTCTATTTAATCTTCTTTTCTTTCTAGCTTTCTTTTGACTACCTACCTAATCTAGAGGGTTTGACAAGAGTGCCGGTTTAAAAAGAGAGCGACTGCCATTTGATCTCTGCAACCCAAAAGGGAAACAAGACCCAATCATAGATTAGATTGACTTTAAATACACGAATCCGGGGTTCCTCACGATGTTTTTCTCACCGTAAGAGCACTCAGGAAATGTACTTAAGTGAGAGAAACTCAATGGTACAAATGGAGGAATTTGAACCTGAACTAATCTAACTAGAATGGAAATTCAAAGCACAAACCACAAGACCATAGCTAATTCAAAAATTGGTTATGTCGTTTTCAAATGAAAACGGAGTATACAAACATATGAATTATGCCTTTAAATTTAGGGGTTTTGTATATATAGTAGGAAATCCCAAATAAAAACTAACCGAACCTGGTAACACAAATTACAAACGTTTTGCAGCACTCACAAATAAGGATTTCGGAGTTTATGTAATATGGATGGATGATACGCAAACATAAAAAATACGCATATTGTCTAGACATCCCAGGGCTTATTGCCGATCTCCATTATACATAATATGACTTAGAATATCCATAAAGGGAATAATATGTACGCGCTTACAAATAACAACATAATATTTAATAGTATCATACGTTTGGATTGTTCTCATTCCCATATTCTAGATACTTTTACGATAACTTGTATATATTTTTTACAATTACGTCTCAACGGCTCTGTATCTCGGCGAAGATATATTTCTAACAAAAACACAGCCTTTGTAATCTCCTCGAATCATAAATCTTAGGGGGCCCTAAGATAGTCTACGTAGGGTACGTAAGGTAGTCTAATAAAACAAAGTCGATTTCTGTGTCCCTATATAGTTAAATCTTTAATACTACGCAACGGATTTTGATGCGGTTTTCTTGAATAGATAGTGATTCAATAGGAAGGTTAGTATGTATATAACATGTATAGTACAATAGTACACCAGTATGAAGTCGGCCCGGGTCGCTAGTGATATATAAAATTGTATATTACTAGCTGTAGCCTGAGGTTACGCTCGCGTATTGAAGTTTTACATATTATGTTCACGCGGTGATCTTGCGGGATAGGCAAGAGTTTATCGGATGTCATGATTTCTACATACCGACCTATCTCCATTCATTGCTTTCTTCATACAGACACGGCCGTTTCGGAGACTCTTAACACCACCCTTGGATAATAAACGAGGTATTTGATCATGGAATGTCAATTCAGGTCGCCCCGGGTACCTACAGCCATCCACATTCGCAATGTATATCTATATATTTTGTCAATCTTTCATTCTTCTACATGACCGAACCGGATTATGCCCTTTCTCATTTATATCATCTGTTGGCGTATTCAAAGGCCAAAGCTGATAAAATATATAACTACGAGCAAACTAAATCAAGTTTTGATAGAATCTAGATTAGATATCTTTCTTTGGATTCCAGAATTGAAATTCACGGAATTGGTCAACTAGGCATTATTAGTATTGTGTATGGTCTAGCAATCTATCCGTTTAGTCTCAAATATCACTCAAATCTTAAATATCAAAATTGAGAACAACGAGAATAGTTACTTTATAGAAAAACTTAACAACACCGACATTGGTGCCTATTCTGTAATCTGAAATTAAGCAAAGTAGATTTACGAAAAACTAATGTAACAAACATTGTCAGGCTATTGAAATTAAAAATACTAATTGCTATTTATAAGACGTGTATTAACTCTATTTAAACAAATAAAAACATTTCATTTGATTGATTTTATCTGCTTAGCATCACTTAAAATATTCTTTTACTTAAATTGATTTTATCTGCTTAGCATCACTTAAAATGTATTTTAAGTTACTTCTATATTATTTAAATGAAATAAAAATGTAAGTCAGTTTACATTTAGTTGCATCAAATCAGAGATCATTTTAATTTTAACAATAACGTTTATTTAATAAATATATTACGAAGTCTTTGTTGTCTTGTCGACGGTATTTAAATGTTATGTGAAAACTACTTGGACAATAGTAAATATGACACGTCGTGTATTACAAAATATGCGACACAGAATAGGCACCAATGTGAACAAAGTTATGATTTGACAGTGGTTCGTTAGCCGGAATGTTTTCGCACCTGCACCGTACGCGAAGTTATGCGAGTCATTGATCAACACGTAGCTAGAATAAATATGAGTCCACTTCTATACAAGGCTCTGGCTATTCAAGCCAACTTTATAATGATAGAGTGTTACCAAATCCTGTTAGGTACATGTTATAGTTAGCTTTCATTTAGAAATTATTTCCTGTCATTTATCTCTAAGTTACGAAAGAGCTGTGTGCTGAAAAAGTATAAATATGACAAAAAATGGAACACTCCTAAACACAATGTTTTAGAATTCCTTGTCTATCAGTAAACTACCAGACAAATCACTAGGCCACTAACTAGTTGTTTCTAAGCATACTGATAATAACATGCATTTATTCCTCATACTTGTCTAAACAAGCATGAACGTCATATTATAAGATTATGTGTAGTTCAGCAGCAAACAATATCAAATCTGCATTTATAAGACACTGGCAAGTACTTCCTAATATGACTGGCAAGTAATTCCTAAGCATGTGAGCTAAAAGTCGCTACTTTTAGCCAACATGCTTAGTTCAGTATTCTTTTTATCACTTCAATAGTAGAAAATAAATTTAGTGTTAAAGTTCTCTTACATAAAAGTAAAATTAAATCATGTAAAGCCTCTTGTTTGTTATGAATACATTACAAAAAATAACTAAGAAGTAGCTTTGAAATTATAAAACATTCATAAAAACTTACCATTTCTAGATACATCTAATTCAACTAAATTTTCAAAGTTTTGTATATCCGGCGGAAGCTTGTGTATTTCATTATCACTAAGACCTAGCCTTCTAAGTCGATGAAGTCTGAAGAAATTCTGAAACAAAAAAATATTTTAACTTAAGTGTGATCTACTTCAATCAGAGTTTGACAAACCTCAGTTGTTGCAATAACCTCAAAGTTACCTAATTATTATATCAATCAATAAAATAGAATTTCATAATTATGAACAATTTATTTTTTTTTTACAATATGCATCTACTACCTTCATATAAGAAATTCATGCATATATAATATATCTGAACAAGTTCGGAAACTGCTCCAACAATTTTCTTGAAATTTTGTATTTAGGCAATTTCGGGGGTGATACATTGATCTAGCTTAGGTTTTATTTTCGGAAAATGTTGTTTTCATCATGTTTTCATTGAATAAAAACCTCGTAAAATATCGTTGAAATACAAAGCAAAATTTCGCAATCAGTTTCTAAGCTAGAATTGCTCGTTTGGGAAATTGAAAACCGCAGGAAACCCAGGGATTGTTTCTTTTATTTTTTTCTGAGGTCTAAATAAACACTAAGCTCTTTCATCCAAGTATTACTATATTATTTAATAACATTGCTACCTAAATACTTCGCCTAAAAGTCCTACTGATAATATTAACTTTTCCCTATTATTCTTTCCTAAAATCTGCCTTAAGTGAAGAAAACTGCTGCTGCAATTCAAATGAAGATAATCACAGAATCAACAAAATATTATTACCTAAGTACAAAATTTTAAAACAAGTCTCTTAGATTTTTTAACTTGTAAAATTGGAAATAAAAAAAATATCAAAAATCATAATTCTTGTTTTACAGATATTACCAAGATAATTCTTATCAAATATTATATGATGAACTTAACTGAAAATAGTAATATGATTAGCTGCAGATATTAGAAGGATAAAAAATATTTATAGAAAAATCAAATTTTAAAATTAAGAAATTATATTTTTTGATATACCATAAGTATCCTGACATATGGATGTTTTATTACTATTTCACAAAACAACTACTGGACAGATCTGAATAAAACTTTACAGTAAGAAAGCTTATACATTAAAAATATACATAAGTTTATATTTTATATATTTTAAGTATTATAATTTTATTATAAGTTGGAAAAAAATCTTTTCATTGAAAGTCAGTTGTGCTATTAAAATAATCCACTCAGGCGAAGACGCGGACGGAGCCCTAGTAATAAATACATTAGTTTGCTAAAGTATTTCATACACATTATAATAGCTCTTTACACTACAGGATTTCATTGAATATCTGCTTGAATATTATTGTACTAAATGACAGTCAAATTTCAAGTAATGAGTAGTTGACATTTCGACACCAGCAATTTATACTACACTAACTAATATAAACAAAGATTTTTTACTACGAAGAATTTAAGAGGTCAGCTGTCACGGTTATTGCTTTACACACGAGAATTTTTGTTTCTAATAGATTTTACAGCTTTTATTGTGTTTTCTGATACATTAAGAGTCTTAAGTAATTAGATTAATTGGTGTTGGTTACATAGTTATTAAATCTAAGTATTGGGTAAGTAGTTTTACGTGTTAGTATCTAGTTTAATATGGATCCCGATCCACCCGATCCCCCTGACCCACCGGACCTTAGTCCAGATTCAGTTCCCCAATCACTTGATTGGCTCACGCAACCTGAGTCTCGAAAGCGACCTATTGAAGAAGATATTTCGGAATCCATATCTAAAAAACCGACTTTAACCTCATCAACAATTTTTACACACCCTAAATTAGATCAACCTAAACTGTACTCAAATAAAGACAAAGGACCTTTTTTGGTTCATATTTCCCGTCAGGAACCAGATGCATCTGCAGGAACCACCATAAGACCCATACAGTTTGGTAGATTTTTATTTGTTAATAATATTAAAAATATAGCCAAAGATGGTATTAAAAATGTAGGCCGTAATAGAATTGCTGTCACTTTCACTACAGCTGAAAGTGCCAATAATTTTACAAAAAACCCTACTTTAGAATTAAATAAGTTTAAAGCCGAAATCCCTTCTTATAACTCCACCCGTATGGGCCTCATTAGAGGAGTCCCCACAGACTGGTCCATGCAAGAGTTAGTGGATTCACTTGAATTTTCAGAGGACTGTGGTATTGTTCTGAAAGCTCGCCGTCTTAATAGAAAGAAAGTTGATAACAATACTACATCCTGGATTCCTACTCAATCTGTAGTAATTACATTTGAGGGCCAGTGCTTACCTGAAAGAGTTTTCTCATACCACACTTCAATGAAAGTTGAAGTCTACCACTTACCCACTATTCAATGTCTAAACTGCTGCCGGTTCGGTCATATTAAAAATCAATGCAGGTCCAAGTCAAGGTGTTTCAAGTGCTCAGAATCTCACCCCGGTGACACTTGTAACATAGAAAAGGAGAAAGCAATATGTATCCTATGTTCAGGTCATCACTTTGCATCTGACCAAAGCTGTCCTGAATTGGCCAGACAGAAATCCATTAAAACAGTAATGTCTCATGACAACATTTCTTACATGGAAGCATCAGAACGCTTTCCCCCTGTTCGCCGGTCTTACTCAGATGTTGCTCGTGAACTTTTTTCATCTCCCTCTGATGACTCTGTAGCCTCTCCTTCATATATCACTCAGAAATCCTACAAAAAAACAACATTTATTCCTCCTAAACCTAGGGCCCCATTGGGCAAGGGTTTTAATAAATCTGTTCATTTAGAAAACAATAATAATGTAAAATTTTCGATGCCTAATGGCTCAGCCCTAACTAACTTTCAACATTCTATAAATAATAATACTGTTTCTCAAAATGAAGATCTATCTGACTTTCTGTTGTCCTTCCTCTTTAAAATACTTAGTAAATTTAGTGATTGTTTACCGCCCAACGTTGCCCAACAACTTCCCTCCCTTCTTTCATCTCTTCAAAATGGCCAAGTTTCTCCAGTGGAATATGAAAAGCCTTCTCAGTAAAAAACATGAACTCCTAAAGTTAATAGAAGAAGTAGAACCTGTCATTGTTGCCATCTCGGAGACATGGCTTATTCCGGGTACTCCTGTACGGATATCTGGATATTCATGCCTCCGGGAGGACAGGAGTGATGGGTATGCAGGCACTGCCCTGCTAATAAAACGTTCTGTCACATTTAACCAAATTCTTATTCCCCCTCATTGTGAGGACATAAATGCAGTTGCTCTCAGAGCACTAGGTATAACTTTCCTTTCAGTATATATCCCTCACCCATCACTATCTCTTATTCCTAATCTACACAATATAATAGCTTGTTTACCCACTCCTGTAGTTATTATGGGTGACTTTAATTGCCACCATATTTCTTGGGGTTCATATCGCTCAGACTCTTTTGCAGAGTCTCTTTTAGACATCTGTGATGAATTTCATCTATGCTTACTGAATGATGGATCTCCTACAAGAAGAGTTTATCCTTCACAAAACCCAAGAAGTGTGGTTGACCTTTCCTTCTCTTCCCCATCTTTGGCCTCATCCCTACACTGGAGAACCTCTTGCCATACCTATGGTAGTGATCATTTTCCCATCATTATTACCTTCCCTGATCATCCTATTTTAGTAAGGTCATCCTCCTCATTAAAGTACAAACTTTCCAAAGCCGATTGGCCAAATTATTCTTCGTCATTGGAGGATAAAATATATTCCTTACCAGACCTAAACCCTTACAACTTCCTGTCAGTTTATTCCCAGTTTACCGATGCCATCATATCCTCTGCAGATACCCATATCCCTTTAAAAAGCTTAAGGGACAAGAGAATCTCTCCTCCTTGGTGGGATTCCGAATGCACAGAAATGGTCCAAGTAAGAAGTGAAGCAGAGAATGTTTATAATGGATCTATGTCTGTTGAAAATTTTATTAAATACAAAGAGATAGCTGCCAAAACTAGGCGACTACTTAATAAAAAAAAGAAGTTAGGTTGGACAAGATTCTGTGAATCATTAAACCCCAGATCAAAATCCTCTCTGGTCTGGAAAAATGTTAAAAGATTCCGCGGCTCTCTTTGTGTAGAAAACATTTCCTCCAATGACTACTCTATCTGGATAAATCAATTTGCAGATAGAATAGCAAGTCCTTCCGTTCCGCGCGCTAATTCCCTACCTACCCCCCCATCCCTTATCTTGTCTCATGACAGAATGGATAGTGAGTTCAATTTAGATGAACTAGACTGCGCCATTTTAGGAATCAAAGATTCTTCTCCAGGACATGATGGCATCCCTTACTCTTTTATAGGCCAAGCATCCATTGCTACAAAAACCTTCCTACTCAAACTGATAAATTTCTTTTTTGTTTATGGTGCTCCTCCAGATCCATGGAAGAAGCAGATTGTGATACCTATTCTGAAGCATGGCAAAGATCCAAACGACCCTAACTCCTACCGCCCTATCGCTCTCTCTTCCTGCCTTGCTAAAATAATGGAGATTATGATTAAAAATAGGTTAGAGTGGATCCTTGAAGAAAAGAAACTGCTGGCCGACTCACAGTTTGGTTTCCGCAAGGGCCTTGGGACCCTTGACAGTCTTAGTATCCTGATCACTGATATTAATATTTCATTTAAGAAAAAAGAATTCTTGGTGGGAGCCTTTTTGGATATCGCTTCTGCTTATGACAACGTCTTACTACCAATACTCAGGGATAAACTCCACCAGCTGAGTGTTCCGGATAGAATGACTCGTTTTATATGCAACTACCTTATGGATCGTGATATCCTTATCAAACTACATGATAATAAAATTATAAGAAGACGAGTCTGGAAAGGCCTCCCCCAGGGTTCTGTTTTAAGTCCAATTTTGTATAGCATCTATTCATTTGATATGGAACGTATAGTCAATAACTTTTGTCAAATTTTGCAGTATGCTGATGACATAGTCTTATATTCAGCTCACAAAGACATTGATATAGCATCTTCCAATCTCAATACTGCCCTCTCTTACTTAAAGACTTGGTTCAGTGATCATGGTCTGACACTGTCAGTCCCAAAATGCAGCTCTGTCATCTTTACTAAAAAAAGATCTTACCCGGCTATTGAGTTAAGATATGACACTGAAATAATTCCTATTAGGAATCAGATCAAATTTTTGGGTATTACATTGGACTCAAAGCTGACAGGTTTTTACCATTTTAACCAGGTAGCAGAAAAAAGTGAAAAGGGTGTAAATGTTCTTCGTGCTCTCTCTGGGGTGTGGTGGGGCTCTCATCCTGTATCTCAGAAGATACTGTATAATGCGGTGATCCGCAGTCACTTTGACTACGGAAGCTTCCTTCTCGATCCTGCCAATAAACAGGGCTCCTCCAAATTGGACAAATTACAGTCAAAGTGCCTGCGTATCATAATTGGTGCCATGAAAAGTTCCCCTATAAATTGCCTGCAGGTAGAGTGTGTGGAGGCTCCACTACACTTAAGAAGACAATACCTTTGTGATAGATTTTTAGGAAGAGTCATTGGCTTATCCAGCCATCCCCTTCCTCAAAAGTTGAACCATCTTCTATCCTATTATGATGCCAATAACTTTGATTCTCTTCCCTGCTTATTAAAAAGCCATGTCAAAATTTTAAGCCTTCCATCTCCCATAGTAAATTCCAGTAGATTCCCTTTGTTTAATGTTAATTATAACTCCCTCATTTTTAAACCAAAAATAGTCCTCAGTCTAGGAATATCAAGGGACTCCTCAGTCGCTAATTTTGATTTTCAAGAAATTCTGTCACAGGGATGGCCTGATTGGAATCCTATATACACAGATGCCTCCAAACTTACCGCTAATGGTGATGTTGGAGCAGCAGTTTGGATACCCAAATTTAGGGTTATACTAAGTTATAAATGTCCTCCTCAAGCCTCTGTTTTCACAGGTGAAGCAACAGCCCTATTAGAAGCAATAAAATACTGCGAATCCCATAATCTTAACAAATCAGTTATATTTACAGACTCTTTAAGCTGCCTCAAAATTATTATTGCTAACCCTTTCCGTTCCGTTTATAAAATCCCTATTATTTTAAAAATCCGTGAAGCCCTGTACAACTGCTATGTTAAAAACTTAGACATAGTTCTGGCGTGGATACCTAGCCATTGTGGCATTGCTGGCAATGAAACTGTGGATTCATGTGCCAAGCAGGCTACTCAAATTGGTATCACATCTCACTTTAAAATTTTTCCATCTGATTTGAATACACTGGCCTCTAATGCTCTAAAATCTTCGTGGTCTGATTTATGGAGGGAATCTAAGAAAGAAAAAGGTAGGTTTTATGGTGACATCCAAACTGAGATCCCCACTAAACCTTGGTTTTTTAAGTATAAAAGTTTAGATAAACGAGTAATATCTACCATATGTCGCCTTCGCTTGAACCATGCATGCACTCCTGTCCATCTTAGGAAAATTCATGTTAAGGACCATTCCCTTTGTGAATGTGGGTTAGATGAGGGATCAGTAGATCACATTTTTTTTTCCTGCTGCAATTTTCAAACCTCTTTATATGACATTCTCCCTCCAGAAATTCCTCGCCCAATCAATTTCAAAACTCTCCTATGTTATATGAATACTCCCTTTATCTTAACATTGTCTAAATATATTGTTTCTAACAACATTAGATTATAAAGATATATAACAATTATTCCATTTTCGTCCTCTGTTTGTCGTTTATCTCCTCTGTATGCATGTTAACTATGTTGTGTTGTCTGTTTTAGGTTAACTCGACTCAATTGTAAAGGATGATCGAACCAATTTACCAACGACAAATAATATAGTATAATATTCTTTCCGTGTTTTCGGCAAAACTTGACGTTGGCGAAATTATTGTGCATGACACAGTAGAAGCCAATACACCAAAAATTGAATTGAATTGAATTGAAATTTGACGCATAACTGTCGATAAACTTAAGTGATGTGAATCTTTTGAAATTGGTTTATTTAAAGGCACCGGAAATAGATGTCTACTGCTGATAATTAATTGAGATACGCAATATCGATTTTGTGACATTTTGGTTCGTCATCCAATTGCAGTTAGTAGTTATTTTCAGTTTGTTACAAAGTTATAGCACCGCTGGTTAGATTCCTTAATAGGGTGAATTGTTCTTTTGAGTTTTTTGACTATCTGATATGGCGACGGATTTCGAAACTGTCACATCATTCGACCTAAGATCGCCGGCTAATTGTGGGTGCATATGTAGTTCTGTAATTTTTTATATTTATTCTTGACATTTCTTGATACACACAACAATATAGTACATGTGTATAACACATTAATATTCAATAAAATACCCTTTGTATACACTTTCCTAATTGTTTGAAAATACAAAGGGACTTGCCCTTTTCGTTTAGGGTTACCACTCTCCTATTTATGTTAATAGAGAAAAAAATTGAAACACATGTTTTAATTATTCTTGCATTTAATATTACACTAGTTATACTAATTAATTAACAGTTGATACTTTAACATTACATAATTTAGTATTTTGAAAATTGTATGTATTTTGAAGAGGTAGCCCTATTAATACTTCGTAGACTTCCACCCTTGCGCACGATTAAAATCAATAAATCGCCAGTGCGCGTCACCCTAACCGAATAAATTTCAATTGTTAAGTTTATTGCACAACGTAAACCTTATCGCTGGTATTATAGTCAACTTATTCAGCGCTGAAAGAAGAAATTATTAAAAGATTTTCGACTGTCGGAGACACTTCTAGCTTGAGCTATTACACCATAGACTTTGTCTGCGCACAGCTGAAACTAATAACGTTCCAAAGCTTCCCTTTCATAAATCTCAAATATAGTTCAATTTTCTTCCGTACGCAGTTTAGGCGACTGTAAAAAAAAGCAATAAGGCGCTTTTTTATAGTCGCTTATTAATTTAGTGTTTAAAACTCTGCAATGCATTTGTACGTCGAGACAGAATACGATTTTCAAACTTGGGAATTGGGGTTTAAAAATTATAATTAATACTTCAAGATGCTTGGCGATCATCTACCATTGTGATTTCGAGGATATTTCTTAACTTGTATCACCTACGAAGAAGAAGTATTAAGGGCTAGGAACCTTTAAGAAAAATACATTATAATCATTTCTAAAACGTGCATAACGCATCCGGTCCGGTCCCATTTACTTACCGGTTGCTTCCCTTGATAGGTTTGGACAACCCTAACTTGAAACCTCTAGACATCGAATTAGGGCTGCCTGCAATGTCTATGGTTCCTTAGCATTTGGACAGCCGTGTTTAATTCGAAACCAAAGTGCCACTCAGTTATATAAAATCGGGAGAAAATAAAAAAAATCATCTTAATAAACTCTCGCTTTATAATAAAGGTGCTTTTATATTTTCAACCCCATTGTACATATCTTTATGCCAAGTCCCTTGCGTGGGAGGCAGAGTATCGAGGTAATATTCTAGGTCGAGTAATATTCTAGGTGTCACGATTCCTACACAATTGCCTAGCTTCCTCCACATCCATTACTCTCGACACCACCCTCGGATAATACATGAACTGTAGGATATTTTTGTTAATTATCAATACCTAATTACTGATACGGATTTCCGTGAAGTGGCAACCCTAGCTTGGAATATCGCCCCATAGACTTCCACCCCTGCGCACGAGTGAAATCAATACAGAGCACAAGCCACCCTTCAGATATCCCAAATCGAGTTCAGTTTACTGCCGCACGCCGGGTCTTATCGCTGTTTTTATAGTCGCCATTGCCTCCGTGTTATGCATTGGTACGCTCAGGTGTTGTTACATTCAATATTTATTTAGCGTTTTCATTGAGCAAGACGTATTTTATGTGCCACGAAATTACACGAAATTCTCTTGTCTATGATATGTCATTTTTTTTCATTTTACTATCACGCGAAACTCCTTACCATTTATTTTCGAAAACGCTATTAGAATTTTATTTCATTTCTTAAAATTATAATTGACTTTTAGGCGTTTGGGCCTTGGTGATATTTAAGTCCATAGCCAGTAAAACCTAATTTTCGTCTTGTGTAATTTTCTTCGTATTTAAATATCAACTAGTGTGATTGAACGTGGCGGACTGATCAGTCAGTTATTCCTGTTATAAGTAATGAGTGTATCCTTGGTCTGGCTACGCAGGTTCCCCAAGGAGGAAATTGCGGCGCGAGTGGCCGCCTTCAGAGCGAAGATCTCGGAAGCTGGTGGTGGGACTGATAAAGATGTCACGAGAGATGAATTCGGAAGAGTTGCGTAAGTATATTTTTTATTAACAATTAGTATTTTAAGTAACTTAGCCCTTTGATAGAACTCATTGTGATATCGGGATGACAAGTAGCCTATGTTCTTCTCTAATCTATATAAATAAATGAAAATGTTGTGTCTGTGTGTAATATTAAAATAACCGCTTTTTATTAAATACATTTTTGTCCGTCTGTCTATCTGTCTGTACCCGCTAATCTCTGAAACGGCTGGACCGATTTTGATGGGACTTTCACTGGCAGACAGATAATTTAATAAGGAACGGCTCAGGCTATTTTTGTTTTAAATTTTTATCTTGGAAATGTATAAAATAAAAGTACTTAAATAAAAACGCGGAAGAAGTCGCGGGCACAGCTAGTGTCGAATATATTTCTATTTTAAAATTTACTGAAACTGGTTGAGCCCATGCCGTGGAAACCAGTTGGATGTGTCGTGATAAAATGAATTTGGCCTCAAGTGTCTGAATATTACGAATTCATTAATATGAGCTTAACCGTTTTGAGGTGAAAAGAAACATACATACGATTGTACTGAGGATGCTTTTAACGCAGACAATCAGCCCATAATATTAGGTCCCATAATGTGACTGGTGGCAAGTCCGTCGCCATATCGACCGCCTTGTTGGCCGTGTGGCTAGCGTACACGCCTAACCGCATAGACTAACCGCGAGGCTCGGGTTCGATTCCCGACGGGGACACACATTTGTGTGATGAACATAAGTGTTTGTATTTCCGGGTCTGGGTGTTTATTAAATTTATTCTTGTATCTATTTAAG
>DVZL01000816.1:0-20537 GCA_018236625.1 Lasaia peninsularis
AAAAAGAGGGTATGTTTTTACGCGATTAGTATTATAAGTCGGAAAAATGTCTGCCCTTTGAGAGTTGTCTGTATTATCAAAATAATTTATTCAGGCGAAGCCGCGGGCGGACAGCTAGTGTATAATATAATAACAAAACATAGCATATTTATGTAAGTAAATATTGGAAAAATTTACAGATATTTTATAAACTTTGATAAGTTTACAGATATTTTTTTATTTACAGACAATTCCAAAAAGTTGTAGAAAAATAAACAAGAAGAAACAACTGCAACACTACCTATTTCTATTGCCTTCGTATGCATTTAATACCAAAGATCTGGTTGATAGAACAGCATTATCTTAAAAAAATGTTAAAGTTGTAATTTGATGGTCGTCCCAGGTTTATTCCATTTCTATATCGGATGACTTTGCTCTTTGGAGTTTAGGTAGTCGACTCCATAGAGCAAAGTCATCCGATATAGAAATGGAATAAACCTGGGACGGCCATCAAATTACAACTTTAACATTTTTTATGTAATTTGATGGCCGTCCCAGGTGTATTCCATTTCTATATCGAATGATTTTGCTCTTTGGAGTCGACTACCTAATTTAGGTTATTTGATGATAGTAGTTTTTGTATTTTATTTTTTTTATTTGGTAATAAGCAGGCATTTGACCACCATCTCTAAGTGACGATGTGGCCGAAGATGGAACATTATGCGGATCGACTACACGAATCCGGGTTTCCTCACTCCGTATTGGTCTTCTGTGTAGAATAGACCAACTGCCTTCCTACCAGGCAGCTTTTAAGAGGCGAGCATAGGTTAACTGTGCAGCAGCTCGCCCGGGTAGGGATTCACCGCCTTATTTATTCCTGCCGCCATAATGACATTTGTCGTGTTCCGGTCCGGAGGGTAGGGTAAACTTGCACATATGGTCTAACAGGTCGACCACAAGGCAGCAGCGCACCTACAACATGTATAGTGTCTATAGGCGACGATTGTCTCCTACCATCAGGAGATCGGTGTTCGCTGTTTTATCCCGTAAAAAAAACAATGTCTTTCTGCGCTTTAATAGCACTCAGAAAATATACTCAAATGAGGATAGCACATTGGTACATGTTGAAGTCTAAACCTGGACTCCTGGATTGGAACTCTAAACAACCACTTGACCATCGAGGCTTATGCATTAGGCTAATTTTGCTACTCAACTAAAAAGGCACTGAATTTAAATAAAAATAACGTTGTTTATTTACAAAGTATATTGGCCAATCCAGGATCAAATGAGTCTCAGGTCAATATACTTCTTCATATCAGCTTCTCTTAAAAACCGAGTCAATATTGTATGAATTATGATTTATGACAAACACTATATGTTCGTCATAATTCATAGGTATGTTTATATGAGGTTGGCATATACAATGGTGTATAAAACCTCTTTAAATAATAGATTAAAAAAAAACTAATAGGCACTGTAGATAGTCCTTGTATAAATGAATCACGAAGTTTCACCTTCGGACGTTACATCAGAGTTCAAAGTTCCATGCGCACCACCTCAATGTGTGACAGTCATGTCATCACGATGTCTGTCAAATTCATGGCGGTATTTCACAGTGGACTCAGGAACGTTTTTAGGAGACTTTTTAAAGAAGACTTATGTCTTTAAAAATTACCCCGTCAAAGAGCGCAGTCTTTTATTCAACTTTGAACCTGGGATCGAATTTGTACTTTATATTCGGAGAGATTTGCTACCTTTTATGCTAATTTATTTTATAGTAACTAGATGACCGAGCTTTGCTAAGCTAAAAACTAGCCAGATCGATTTATCGCCCCAGAAACAACAAAAACGAAAAGAATTGCTCGTTTAAAGGTGTTAGATTATTTTTATATTGCTACCTATTATGACTCTGCTTACACTTGCGGAGATAAGGGCGTGGTGATATTTATTCAACACCAGTTTAAGCATCATCATTTAGGGTAAATATGGGGAAATGAAGTGTATTGAAAAGTTCAAGGGTTTTTGTATTGAGCTTTGGAACACACCTTGACATTTGTCGGGGCTGAATACAAGACCATGGTATCGTGATAATATATAACACTCAAATTATGTTTCACATAGACATATATTCACATTCATATTTTAAATTAGAAAATACATGTACTTTTTCACATATCACTACATAGTATAAAACAAAATTACTTTCTCTGTCTTCTCTCTCCTCTGTGTCGCCTCTGTGGTGTAACGGTACCGTTAAGACCGTTAGCCACGTGGGGTCTCGGGTTCAATTCCCAGGTCGGGCAACTTTTCTTGAATGTTTTTCAGATTTTTCTGAATAAGCACTTCATTGCCCGGGATTGGCATGTGCCCGAAGTGGCGATAGGCTTGCTACCTATCACATCAGGGCCCTAGTACCTTGGCTAATCGTGGGTGTGTTCTTGTATATCTACTGGACTTAGGAGTCGTGGATATAATAGCACACCTCTGCCTACCTCTTCGAGGATAATAGGCGTGAAGGTACTTTTTACTTTTTTTTATTTATTTACTAAGGGATAACAACAGTGTTTAAATAAAAATATGTTATGTAAGGCCACAAAATGATATTCTCTATAACGCTGATGATATAACGCTGACATAAAGGAAAAATTCACAAAATTCACAATCATAACTTAAATTAATAAGTATGATATTTGTAAAAAAAGCTGCAATGTAGAAATACAAAATCTTTAATCCTTAAACGTTATAAAAGATAGTTTTTTTTAATTGTGTCCTTATATTACGGAGGGTGAGACAAATCTTTAGGATGTCTGATTGGCTGAAAGATATTTCATATCGTTAACAAAAGATACATCTATATCCAATAAAATCAATTTAATAATCAAAAATTTATGAGGATAAAGGATGTCCAAGGATAAAGGAGTGATATTTGACAATATACAGGATGATGTATTGGAGGGTCTGTTTGATCCGTCTATATTGTTCTAATCCTGTTTTAATTAAAATCGGGCCTGTATCACCCCTTATGTGATATTGAAATTAACATTCGATTAGTTTTATCCCTTTCAGTTTTTACTTTTTTTTATAACTGTCCTTATTTTTCAAGGATTTTGATTGGACTGGTTTTCATAGAAATACTAAATAACTGTTTCTCACATCTACGCTCTCTTGTTGGAGGTTTTTGGTCTTAGTAGTTAATTTAGTTCATACAAACTTTTATCCTGTATTTTACCACTTGGGGGTTTGATTTTTGAAAATTTTTCCTCAGTCAAATGCGTTACGATACCTCCGATAGTTGTTTGTTTAGAAGCATTTGCATCTTTACTTCTACACCATCATGCGATAATGTTTTAATGGTCGGGTCTCACAATAGCCAGCCATCTTTCACAGCGGACGAATTAGCTGATGAGTGAAGACTTTGAATGCTTGGGCAGAAACTTTAGCTAAAAACTATGTCTATCATGGCAGCTTAAAAAAAACACATCACAATCGGTCCATGTTAAAAATTCGTTTAAAAATTTGTGAAAACTGCATTAAAATCCGTTAGCTACGTTTTGTTTTATATTCAGACAGACAATTATATCACACTAAAAATACTTTTAAAATTAACCATAGATCTATTTGAATTGAAAAATGTTTTCTATTGTATTGAATCGGCAACAGAAATTCGAATATTGAAGCTTTGGAAGCTGCAAAAGATAATTAACGGGTATATAAAATAGAATATTCGATGGCTCCAATATCCGGTGTCGTTTGGAAGCCATTTTTAGCTTTTTTGAAGGCACGACGAGTGCAGACTATACAGAGAATCTTCTATGTCGAATATACAAGCATTTAAAGTCCATTCGTTTAGATAGTGCCGGTACATACAATAGTGGCAGACGAACGTCGCGTGCGGTCCTTTTGTCTACGCAGCGACATCTTTTGACACGTGCCAGTGGACTTTATTCACAAAACAAACAACTAACATCTGACCAACATACCAACAATTTGATGCTTTGTACTGCGAAAGAATGTGCCTTTAGTTACACTAATGTAACTACAACTTGTACTACAATATATAATTATTGTTTACTAGCGACCCGCACGCACTGTTATACTACACATGTTATACATAAAAACCTTTCTCTTGAATCACTCTATCTATTTAGGAAAACCGCATCAAAATCCTTTGCGTAGTTTTTACTAAAATGTACTTAATTTAGAAAAACTCATTGGTACTTGACGGAGTTCGAACCTGGATCAACGAAATGGAAATCCGAAGCGCAGTTTTCCAACTTTCTACAAATACTTATTATTACAATACACAATAAGTTATTTCTGTTTTCAGCAGAATTTTGAAGGTTATTATGAGAAAGTATTTTCGAAACTATGTTTATTATCATATTATAATTTGTTCTAGATATTTAGTTTTGCATACCTTTCTATCAACAACACAAATTTCATACTTCTTGGAATAAATAAACTATTTTACAATATCACCATGATAACTAGTAATAGTCTTTGTCCGACTTTGACGAGCAAAGTACCAGTTTTGATTCCCGCGTAGGCCATCTTGTTCTTCAAGTTTTTTCAGTTTATCTAAAAAACATAACGTGGGATTGAATTACTGCTTGATATAGTAACTTGACAATTATCACATCATAGGAACTAATATCGTCGGCTAATCGTGGGTGCATGAGTACATAACTCTGTCAACTCCTTCGGGGATAAGAGCGTAACGATATTGACTATTGAATAATGGATAAGTATGGATTGTTATTAGAAAGTGTATACGGAATACCTTCTGTATGTCTTTACTCGTTGACCGATAAAAGCCCGCGGCTGATTAGGTGTAAGCTGTATCAGCAAAATACTCTGCTAGTTTGTTTTTAAGGGGTTCGAGTGTTATTTCGATTGTGTTAATTGGTCGACTTTTAGAAGCTGTTTTAAACTGTGGCTTAATTGCATGTCTATGCAGACAGAAAGACACATGAGTCTTGTTTTGAATTACCCTCTCTCCGTATAAGTTCGCTCCAGTGCTGAATAAATCATATAACAATAATAATATCCTTTTGACAATGTACACAAATTGATCTAACCCCAAAGTAAGCTAATTATATGCTTGTGTTATGTGTGTTAGACAAATATACTAATACATAGAAATACTTAAATAGATACAAGAATAAAATTAATAAAAAACGGAAATACAAACATCTATGTACATCACACAAATGCCCCCCGTTGGGAATCGAACCCGAGCCTCGTGGTTGGGTGGTAGCTTTAGGCGAGTAGGCTATCCGCTCCAACGAGGCAGCCAACGCTTAACATGCTTAGCAACTTTTATGAGTAGAGTCTTGTGTAAGAACCCATCTTACCAAAAAGACCACTTGTTTCCGCTGCCATAATAGGTAGGTACTAGGTAGGCCTAACACTTCAGAATGTTCTATATACAAAAAGAAACAAGTGTTACGCGGTTTGGACTCGGTAGTCCATGTTCAAACCCCGCCATGTACCTATGAGTTCGTCTAACTTAAGTACATTTTCTGAATGCACTTACTGTGAAGAAAATATCGTGGGGAAACATGGGCCCGATGTGACGACGGACTTGCCACCTGTCTGTCATATACATGATTGCGTTCCGATCCGGTGGGAAATTTTATAAATACAAACGCGTCACAAGATACGCTTAGAACTTAAATCGATGTTTTATGATAATTATTTTGTTGCAGGTATGGATAAGTGTGGATCACAGCGGCTGTAAAACTGGTAAAAAATAACCGACCAAGTGCGAGTTGAATTCGCGGGTGACAGGTTCCGTACCATTAATTTTAAACTGCAGAAAATCACATTTTTGCATAGGAGTATCAGCTAGAGACTTGTTGTATGTAGTATGTATGTAGTTGAATAATCCATAGAGTTGAATAAATGACTAGATTATCCTTCCGTTTGGTGATAGAGTCATCCCCACGCAGATACTCTAATTTAGTTCGTGTAGGAAAGGCACTGGTAATCATTTACAATCAACTTAGCCCACCCCTGTGCTAAAACTGCGCAGACACATAAATCAACACCAATTTTCGGTTACAGTTGTTCTAATTGCTGTAGTTGACTGTAGAATGACACCACTTTATTGTTTTCTTAGGATAATATGTTGATTGGTCGATTCTATTGGTAGAACTTGATCAAAAGACGTAAGTTTTTCATATTTATAATATTTGTGTTAATTATTTTAAAAATGTGAAATAATAAGATTGATAATGAGGGATGCTGAAGACCGAGCGAAGTGGAGAAATGAAAATAGGTAAACTGACCTTGGATTTTTACGCTAATGTGAAGGTCAGCCGGAATTAACGCTAAGATGATTATGATGATGATAATAATAATTTTAAATATATTTTTGTAGCGTTGTTGATTTTAAATCAATCTCAAATGAACAACCAGATTTAATTTTATAGACGGTGTTAAGAAATAGTATATTTAAAAAATATTCTAATTAAGTGTTAATTTTATTTAGTTAGCAAATTCATAATTATAATTATCAAATTATTTAAATTAATTATAATGTAATAGAAGAAATGACTTAAGTTGTAAAACATTCAAGACATTGTTATTAATACAGTATCACAAAAATAAATTGCTAGTAAGCACCCAAACCGCGACTTAAACATATAATTACTATACAATTCGAGCTGTCACTTTAGTTTCGGTAAACTCGTTTACGCGTCGCGTCGCTCATTACTAACGAACTCAATCTGGGATTCCCTAAAACTAGGGTGTCGAAACGATTCCGCCTTATAATTAAGGAAATTTGAAAACCGACATCAAGAGAACCCCGTTTGTTACAATCTGATAAGGGGAAGCGTTCATTAATCAAGCGAGTGACAGATCGCACGCCACATGCTTCGCGTAGATTATTCCTCATTACCACCAGTTGTTTGGTCACCCTACTTAATTTCACTGTTTGTAATTTCGGTAATCGGTATTGTTTTCGTTTGTCATATTTAATATTTAAATTTTATGTCATCTTTTAAACCTGTAGATCTCGTATCAAGCCTTCTAAGCCGGTAAACCTACTAACACAAGATAAAAAGACTATAGGCAAATTTATTTATTACCATCTGCTAGTTTGACTCTACGAAAATGTTTTATTAAAGTAAACTCTGGTGTGTGTGCACCCTAAACTTTCACTGAAACTTCTACAGTTATGATTTCAATTAAACTTAGCCTAACTTCTAGAGCAACATCACCTTACTTTCTTAGGACGATGAAAACGTTTTGCTAATTTTGGAAACGACAACATTTTCTAATTTAATTACCAATTTCAAAGACAACGAAATGTTTGAATCCATAATTGCTCCCATAGGATAACTCAATACGTCTGTTTGCTTAGGTCTCAGGTTTATTTAAGCCTTCACCACTTCAGGCTTTTCAAGTTCAAAGTCAACATTTCGAGTATTATTTACTAAATAAGGGATGATTAATTAATGCTAATTGTGTTTAATCTTTACTAATTAAAAAAATATATACATAGGTATCTGCATAGCTGCCATTTTGAGAAATTTGCTTATTTTTAACAGTCTATATATGTGTACTTGCTTCTTGTGATATTATTAAAATCAAATACTCTATAATCAATTTAATGAATCATGTATTTCAATCGATTTGTTTTAATTTGCTTGAGTCACAAGAGAAAAGACAAATTGAATGGCTTTGACTTCAGGTTGTCAGGTTTTTTTTTTGCATGAAATGTATTTTTTACTTACTTGTCTACATATCACAAAAAAATTCATTAAAATTGAATAGGTAATTGAGACGCTTCTAGATCCAAAATAGGTTTTGAAATTATTGCTTTTTGTGAAGCTAGGCAAATATGTAGGAATCGTGACACTTGACAATCGACACTCTCCGCTTAAACCGCAAGGAATCTGGAGTGAAGATATGTCTGTATGAAGCATCATATTTGACGTGTGTTCTCGTATATCTTACAATCTTCCTTATCCTGAATTGCCTATTATATTACATTCTGTTTGTTTGTCTTCATATATGTTTTTGTTAAAAGTTTTAAAGTAATAAGTACCGTAGCTTCATCATGCATACAACCGCTGTGTACATAGGCCACGCACACCTGTAACGATTAACGGGATAAGTCCCATATTGAGAACTTAATTAATCTAACCCCCGGCTCGGGAAACTTTGATGGATTTCAACTTGAAGAATTGAATTTACGCCCACTTCAAGTCAAAGGCTTTAATATTATTACGTGACGTGAATTTACGAGTTTAATTTAATATAAAAACTGTTGGCCCTTTAAAATAAACACCACAAGAAATTTGATTTTATTTAATGGAGTCCTATTTAAAAGGCTCGAAGGACCATCTAAAAACTGGATTCCAGTATAAAGCAAACAAACAGACTCATTTTATGCCTACGCATGCCTATAAATTCAATAGAGTTTATGTTATGATGAAAAATCTCTAGTATTTGTTAATTAGTTGACTTATTTACCTTGCAAATAGAACACGTTAACCAACGACGAAGAGAAATAATATTTTCCAAGTGTTCAGTGTAGATCTTCTGCTGACTGCTGACCAACTTACGCAATGGTCAATGCTGGCCATTGTCTCGTTTCCCCATAAACTTAATACAGCTTAAATTTACGTATAAAACGTAATATGTAAAAATATTAGAATACTAGATGTTCTAGCGAACTCCGTACCGTCCGCACTCATGGGGTATGAAAGCTAAAATTACATCCGTAACCAAAATAATTGAAGAAAACGTAATTCTTAAAGTAAGTTAAATTTTTGAACGACTTCAATTTAATTGATCGAAGAACGACAGAACGAACATTTAATGTTTGATCGATAAGAATACTTTCCAAGGGAAAACGAAATTGTTTTAAACTTCCCTGGACTTCCACAAATAATTAGCTAAACCGGTCCAGCCGTTCTCGATTGATTTCTTTAAATTCAAACCAGGAAGTTTCTGATATTATCGTGTTCAATCAAACAAACTCTAAAGCTGTACATATTAGTATAGTACAGATACGAAAATAGTGTACAATAAATTTTAACTCTATTGTTCTAAATAAATATTAGAATATGGCGAAATATACACGCCTTTGCAAAGTTGAACCCGTCCGCATATCCATTTGATATTCCACTGGAGTTGTTTAAGCTAAAATCATTTTCGTAACGTCTCTGAAATGTTTGCGGGCAAAAAGCGATGCCCGGGGAAATCTTAATATGTCCAATTAGCGGTGTATATAAGTGCATTCCCGGGGTATCTCGGTAACTCCACCTTTGTGAAGTTATACCGAGGTAACTAGTTGTGATTGAGTTTAGATTGTAATGTTAATATATCTTACTGGGATACTGGAGAAGAGAATTTGGGTTGGTTTTCAACCGACTTGAAAAATGTGGTTCTTGATTCGGCTGTTTTTTAGTGTTCCATACCTAAAGGGTACCCTATTACTAAGACTCCATTATTCGTATATCTGTTTGTCTGTCGCCAGGTTGAATCTCGAGAATCTTGTTAACTAGACGGTAAAAACAGATGATGAATTTCTGTTGCAAAAAATACTAAAAGAAGAAAAACTTAATATATAAAGGGTGCTTTCAGTGCTTCCATACAACAAATATGATTTTTTGCCGTTGTTTTAGCTAATGGTACAGAACCTTACGATTACGAAGACGGACTAACACTTGACCGGTTTTTTTATGTTTTTAATGCGATTACTTCGTCAATTCTAAATGTATTTTGATGATACTGGTTTTGTAAGAAAGATCATGCTTCAAAAGAGGGCCCGTATAAATGATAGCAATTGCGTCAGTGATTTTTAAAATTTGAACGAAAACAAAAAAAAATCTTGACGGCTCAATAATGAAGCTGAAGTCGGTTTTTTGTAAATGTATGATAATTAAGTACGTAAAAAAACATAAAATACTATCCCTCGTATTTGTTCAAGAATACCAAGCTGTTTATGAATCTTTTTTCAACGTAAAAGTACTCAAAAATGTACTATGTTAATTCATGTTTCAAACCCAGGACTACTTGAATGGAAAAGCAAAACGCTAATCTCTAGACTATTGTGGTTCATTTTATAGCCTAATACGCACTCTTAAGCACCAAAAGGACGAAAACCCCAGTGGATTTTCCTACTGGTTTTTAATACATTAAAGTTATAATTGCATCGTTATTTTAATAGCACATATTTTAATTTAATGCATATTCTTTTGTATTTGATATTGCATGGAAAGTATAATTTTCTTCCTCAATGTATACATTTGCTACCGTCATTATTACCAGTCGTTATATTCCATAGAAAATTCAACGGACCCTTCATGGTCTAAGAGCCGAATTAGGAAATGCCTTTGTTATCTATTTTATACGTAGTACATACTGCACTCTCTCATTTACCCAAATTGAATCGTTCCCTCTAAATGAAGAGACTTCTACCTTTTCCGGGTTTTTTGTAATTTTGTAACAGTTTTGGAATTATATGACTAATGATACGTAGATATATCTTTATAGAAAATGATAATATCTGCAGGTACTCGAGGAGACCTTGGTTTACATTCCACGACCAAATTGCTTGTGTATTATCTGAGGGTGGTGTCAAGAGACTCCGAAACCGGCGTACTTGTATGAAAAGAGTAATCAATGTGAAGAAAGCAAGGCAAGTATGTAGGAATCGTGAGACTTGGAACTCGACACAAGCAAGCAAGCCTGCCCTGCAAGAAACTTGGAGTGAAGATATGTATATTCAATATGACTAAGATCAGCTTACGAAAATCAACTTGGCAAAACCTAGGACAACCTATTTTGTATTTATTTGTGTTTTTGTATTTGTTAAAATTTATATTTAGTTATCGTTATGGAAAATCTTTTTACGTTATACGATCGTCTTTTATTTGGTAATTACATTTATAATGAAATGAAAGTGATTTGTTTGACGAATAGTTGTGTGTATAAATTTTAACAGAATACTAATTATTTTAAACATTAATTTACACCCGACTCATTTTATGATGTTCATTTAATAATGTTTTTCATTTATAAAACAGATGATTGAAAGTGCTTTATGATTCGGATCTCATATTATCAAAGGTATCAACACGCTCGACAAAAGAATTCACTCCGGTCTCCCTCAAACTCATACCCTCTATAATTAGTCGTTGGTATAAATGCATTGGCTAATGGATGTTTTATGCCACCCTCAATTGACCCGTTCCTTTCATTATTGCGTTAAGCTTTGTTACACCTTCGGTTAAGTGACTGGATTGAAAACACTATTAATGATCCATGCTTAGGGCTCCTGTTTGGTCGTGGATATCAATCATAGATAATGATTGTGATTTAGAAATGTTTTGAGATTTTTAACTTAAGTACATTTTCTGAGTGCTCTTACGGTGAAGGACAAAATCGTGAGGAAACCCAGGATTCGTACACGATATGGCGACGGACTTGCTACTGTCACTTCATGAGACCTTATATCGGCGGCTAATCGTGGGTGCATATATATTTTTGTCTACTCTTTCGGGGATGTACGTATGTATGTGTGACGATATTTATTTAGATATCAATATTGAAAGTGTCGTTTTTTGTTTATGGAGAATGGTATTAGCTTGGTGTCTATCAGTACTTTTAATATATTGCTATCCATTACTATTTAGCGCCTTCTAGAGTCAGATTGTATTTAAATGTATTCTTTTATAAAGAAAAATAATCATCATTAAGATCAAATTGCTCGTGTATTATCCGAATGTGGCTACGAGGCTCCAAAAATGTTATGTATGTATGTTTGTATGAAGAAAATAATGAATGTAGAGGAACTTAAGGATCTAGGTATCATGATAATAGGTACTCGATACTCTCTGCCATGCTCGCAAAAAATTAGGCGTAAAATGTTGGAGATGATGGTGGTGTGTATTTGTAAGTACATAATTTATGCTTGAATATTTAAATTTGCAAACTTTGTATAAAATTTACATTTTTTTATTCATTACTATAGTCGTTATTTCGCTGATTCAATAAATTTGGTATATGAGAAAGTTGAGTTCCGTATATTTCATCCACAGCAGAACCCTAATAAAGTAAAACGTTAAGAGCTATGAACCAGCGCGACGTTTATTAATTTACATATTTTCATAACTTATTCAATACCATATGATACAGGGTGTACGAAATTGGCACATTTACAAAGATCGGTCGTGAGGCTCATACATATTTATAAACATGGTTGAGTTGGTGACGCACTGAATGACTCTCAGTGGGTTTTCCGCACTCTGTATATTTAGTCTCAAGAAAGCCAGAAGCTTAAATTATTTTCCCAATGAAAGAATATATTTTTGTTACAAAAGCGTCACATTTTGTATGAGTTAACACTTTATACATAAATGTTTATATTTTAATTTAGTACTTATTTTTAACCACCATTTTCCTGTCTCATTACCGACGGCTTGTAAATTTCTTGTTATTAAACGGATTTAAAAAATTTAGCTTTCTGTTGGCGTAAAAAAGTTTTTTTTTCTGATTTGGAAAAATAGTCATCGATTGAAACAAAACACAATCTTTTCGTCTTTATAAAAGTTGGATATTTTAGACTATCTGTAAAAATGGAAATAAATCACGTTTGTTTTATGCGAACCTCTTTTAAATATTTATTTTAAAATTGTATCATGGGTCATGCTGTTAAGCCTGATGATAGGCAGACAGACACAGACAGCGGAGACTTAGTAATAGGGTTTCGTTTTTCACTTAGCTTACGCAAATGTCCGTAAAAAGGTCAAAAATGCGTTCATTAATTTACACCTCATAAATTATTCAACACAATATACCTATAAATACAGGGTGGATAAAGTTGGCACATTTACAACAATTGGTTGTGACGCTCATCCATATTTATATGGTCGAGTCGGTGACGTTGAATGACTCTCAGTGGGTTTCCAGCACCCTGTATATTTGCTCGCTCAATGAAGCCGCAGGTCATTGTTGGCGTCCTTTAAATTGTTTTCGCAATCAAACAATTTTGTAAAGAAAATATTTCTTTTGGGGTGAATATTTCTACTCTAGTAGGGAGATGGAATGTTTATAATGTGAAATATTAATTTTTATTATGTGAAATATCAAGTACGCTTGTTATTATGCGCAACTTCTCTTACTTTGTGGGTTTAGTTTAGACGAAATTAATGCGAGATTTCAACTGCCGTACATAATTTATTTGTTTAATCTATTTTATAAACCATATTACCTACAACAGGCGAGCTATATGTTTGACCAAAAAATAAAATAGAAAAAAGAGTGTATAATTTACCATTTCGAATATTTTGATACTTTAATAGTATATGCGTGTATTTTTTTGCTTTTTAATAAGTATGGCATAAAATGGCCAAGAATACGTGTTGACCATTTTGAGGCTTTAGCTAGTATGATATAAATAAATGTTTAATATGCATATCCCCCTGACCACTGATTTAGTTGATGATTACCACATTATTTGTCTACTTACGTCTTGATGCAGTAGATATCAATATCATGGCTTTACCTTGATAAGAAGGAACGCTAATGGAATCAGCTACCAACGTTAAGGTAATTATTTTGGAGATGTCTTTGAACGCACCACAGACTGCACGGAATTTATCTGCTTCTTCCAATATTTTATTATATACGTTTTTTTTTTAACTTTATGTTTAGGCTACTGTCCGTCTTTTTTTCTACTTAGTACCGTCTGTTATCTATTACTTTTTACCTCCACAATCCTGCAAAATTAAGTCACCTGTTTTAAGAGATGGTAGCCTACTTATATAATATCATCCAATTAGCGGTGAACACATAAAACAACTTGTATCTTTAATTTATTTCATAATTGTCACTCATATTCGTTTCTGACCTTATTCAACGCAATATTATTTAAACTCGACGAAAACTAAAAAATGTTCCATTTCTATAAAATATAAATAAAAGAAGGCTTGAAGGCTTAACGTCTGTCGCCGGCTGTCCTCGCTTCATAATGTCGTGTTGACGCCGCTCTATTCACCCGCCATTTTTGGCCGCCATTTTAGTCCCGCCAAAACGCTGAAGCTCGCTGTCATGGCGGTAAAAATAATTAGATTTTGCTCTCGCACTTTTCCTCGCTCCATTTATGTATGTTTCGTTAATTATTTCTCGGTGAAATTTGAATGCCGAGTCTTAGGTTTTTAATATATTTTACATGCAATATACTGGTCTCGTCACATTTCCTGAAAATTCTCTGCTTATTAAGAATTATTTGACTGCAAGCTGTCGTAATGTCGACGTAACAAAACCTGTTTGTATTAATAATTAGAAACTAATATTTGATATAATTGTGTCTTATATTTTGTTTTACATAATCTACATAAAATATATACATAAATTGGATGTCTGTATGTAATATTAAATACCCGCTTTTCACTAAGTATGTACATAAGTTACAAGGTACATATACCAAAACATTTTTTTTAGAATTTTTGTCTGTTAGTTTGTACCCGCTACTCACTAAAACGGCTAGTCCGATTCAGAAGGGACTGTCACTGGCAGCTGGGTAATGTAATAAGGAACAGCTTAGGCTATTTTTATTTTAGAATTTCAATTTAGAAATCTATAAAAAAATAAAAACGCGAACAAAATTATTTAATTATTATTCCTAGCCTTATTTTTAAAAAAAGATTATCCAATTATACATTTCTTCTTTCTTCTTAATTTTTTTAATTGTAAAAAAACAATGACAGATTTTTTAGTTAGAAAATGGTAAGTACGAAAATATTTTTGAAAACGGGCCAAGTTACAAATATCATGGGTTCTATGCAAAAAGTTAGGAATATTGTGGACACACGGAAGAAAATTTGTAATAAGCACGTAATCGCCCCCGAATGAGGATTGATGTAAAATCGTCAAAGATAATATTAAGTGTCGAAAAAGGTTTACAAATTAAATTACCCCGTCGTACCAACAATAAAATATTGGCCCCCTCGAACTCGCAAATTGATATTAATTGTATTACAAGCCCCGGACTACAGTACCCCGTATGTTTTTCTTAACAATCAACCATTTATATAGACTTGTGGCGTCCGCAAACGGAGTTTCAATCTAAAATACACCTTATTATATTAACATACGGTAGCTTTAACCTTACCTCTATAATTCAATTTAAGGGACATCTCTTGTCTCTTTTTGACATTTAAAATTAAATTCCAAATATGAATTGTGGCGGGAACTTCATTTATTCTGCACTGAAGCCTAACTGACGCGGGAAAAACGTAGGGGGCGCCATTTTGTTCATTTAATTTCGTAAATAAAATGCAAATGTTATTTAATTTTGCTTAGGGTGATTTATATAGTTACGTTTTTTAAACATTTTTTATACACATAGGAGTTAATTTTACACTTTTTTCTCCAAGACAGGTCATATAATATATGGAATAAGATAGCGAACAAGCACGCGGTTCTCCTGGTGGTAAGAGATAATCGTAGCCAATATACACCATAGACAATGGTTGTAACACTCTACCAGTAGTTATATTTGGAGTGACCCACTTAGCCAGTTTCTTACAAAGAGTCCGTAGGGAGGCAGATGGTGTATTCTACTCAGGGGATCCAGACCAACACGGGGAACAATAAACTTTCCAACTGTTTTCAAAAATGCTGAAGCAACCAAGTATCTATTTAATGACGTATTAGGTTAAAAACAAACTCAAAGTATGAGTGCAACTTGCGATCTGTCCAACTTCGTTGCCGCTTTTTTCCCCGCTATCAACAACTATAATAATTGGAAAAGTTTGCTCATTATATTTTCGTGAGTCGTCTCGTGAGTATTACGTATGAACTGTTTCACATAAAAGTAATGAGGTTTTTATATATTTTTGACAAGATTTTTATAAAATGGCGGTTGAGCATTGTGCAGACTATTTTTATAGATTGTTAGCTGTGTCCGCGGCTTCGTCTGCGTTTTTATTTAAATATTTTACTTTATACATTTCTAAAATAAAATTGGCCTAAGCCGTTCCTTATAAAAACACTGTTTTTGTATATGAAACTTGTAAAAATACATATTTATTTAGAATTAAGTGGTTATTTTAATATTAATAATATTACATACGACACTCCAATATTATTTATTTGTAGATTAATGTTAATTTTGAATTTGTTGTTTAAACAAACAAAGGAAATAATTTTAAATTGGTAACGTTAATCGAGATTTTGTGTTTGGAGTCTCCCAATACAAGAAATGAAAAGAGGACTTATGTAAAACTGAATTATGTAAAAGATTAGTCGTGAATATATATATTTTGTCAGAGTAACTATTTTCAAAATACGCGTGATATTGGTAATTTGTAATTTTTTAGTGGTCGCCCAGTGGTCGACACTCGACCATTATAAATTATTTTGCGATAATTTATTTAATGATTTAAGACATTGTCTTTTTTGTAAAAACTTATTCATCTATTGCTAAATGTTCTTGACCGTTATATTCGATATTTTAAAATTTTAAAAAACATCAATCGACAAACAAATAAACAATTTGAAAACAGAGTATGTATGCGTGTAACAGATACTTGTGTGTGTCAAATTCATGGTATTTTTATTTATTAATTTAATGTACTTGATAAGCATTATTATTGAAAAATACTAGCATTCTGCACTTCTCCTACACATAAATAAACAAGTGTGTAAAATCCATGGTAAATTAAATGTGTTTCGTCAAAAAGTAGCTTGTCCTTTTATAGGAAAGATTTTAGCGTAGTTTTGAATGCTATTTCAAGTAGTGAATTCATGTTTTAATATCTTCCTGTTATCATCATCATTTCACGCTAAGTTTCTTGCGGGGTAGTCAGAGAATATCGAGCGCCAAGTATCACAATTTACTAGCTTTCTCCACACTCTTTGCTCTCTTCATACAAACACGCTGGTTTTAGAGATTCCATCCTGGGTTTCACCTATAATTTTACTATTGAGGGAAAGAACTGGGGATCCCTAAAACTACACATGGGTATGGGTCACAGGTGAGGCCTTTCCAAAAATATCGCGACATTTAAGACACTCGTTCGACATTTTGCGAAGGTTTCCTATACATTATCACAAATGGAGTGTGTACTAATCCAATATCACTATCTTTTAATGTCACACAGATTTAGAGTACACATGAGTGCTATTATTTGACAAAAGAATGTCATTAATTCACTTCAAAAGGAGGAGGTACAATGCGTCGATAGTTATTTGTGTTACGCGATTACTTCGTCAATTACAAATCGCTATTGAAATAAAAACAAAACTAGAAATTAATTAACAATAAAAACAAATAGATGGCGTTATAATAAAATTGAATTTAGTATTTCCCGTTTTACTGTGCATTTACTTATGAACTCGGAAAATGCGATGAATTACTTGATGGTAAATAAATCACGTCTCCTATACACGTACGTTGTTAATGGTGCGTTGCTAATGTGAGCGTGATTGTTTACCCTCTAACAAAAGTAAATTTCGCCCCTACCCTACTTACCAAAAGCATTTCTAGATTATAACATTACTAGTTCTACAAGCTACTAGCGGGTGAAAGGGTCGTCATATACACCTAAACCTAAAATAAAAAAAAATGTGATATAATCATTACATAGTACCTAAATAATAAAGATGCTTCCTGCTGTCAGCCCCAATTTATTTATTTTAATTATTTATTCCAGATAATTATGTAGAAAGGCAAACTTAATACCAATATGCATTCTTCCTTTATGTATAGTTAGATCTTTGAAAGGTTAAGTAAGTTTTTAAGGTAAAGTAGGTATATACGCGAGTGAAACCGGGGCGGGTCGCTAATTTGTATATAAACCAGTTTTAATGTATTGACTGATGTATTTGATATATAAATTAATGTAAATTGTCATATGAAAGATCATTTAATAAACCTAAGTAACGAGTTGATTCAACCCCAATATGCGTCGATAATCAAAGATATCGTGGCCAGTGTATTCAGACCTGCACCGCTCCCTTCGGAGATAATACCTTGAGTAGATTCCAGAAGATGAATGTGTAGCCAGAGATCTTGTCTGTTTGGACAGCTATATTTCCGTGCCGTCATCTGTTAGAGAAATGGGATGGTCTGTGGTACAAATATAAAACGCTTACAGCTTGCAATCTAACAATAAGCTACGATTACTCCAGGTCTCTTGCAGGTAGGCAGAGATTATCGAGTGCCAATTGTTAGGATTCCTATATAAATGCCTAGTTTTCTACACTTTTATTACTCTCTTCATACAAAAACGCTGGTTCCGGAGTCTTTTTCTCGGATAATACATGAACAATTTGGTCTAATGATAATAATAATTTATCAGAGTTAGGTTTATTCTTTTGTCTTCGTTTGAAGTAAATTATTTTATTAATATCCAAGAAAACACAATGATTTTTAAAATCGCCGAAAGTATATTGGATATTAAGTTCACAAAAAATTACTGCCCATCGTCACAAATATTTGACGATATTTAACAATATCTGAATGTGTTTGAATTAATGAAATATCTTTATATTATATTTATAAAACAGATTGTACATTACACCGCTCTCGCGTTTACTTTAGACCATAACTTCACAGAACAGAGGAAACTGTGTGGGTTGTAATCAATATAAAGTACATAGTGTGTTTAACCGTTGTATAATGTTTATAATACCAAGCTCTATCATTCCAGGTACCATTTAGTTAATTATTACACGGCTAGCGCTTCTGTTTGGACCAAAGACGATATTAATAAGTACGACATAGAAAACAGAATATATTGTAAAAAAACAATTATAGATTAATAAGTATCAGTAAATATGAAACCTAATAAGTAAAAATAAAATCTGCATTCTGATATTTAAAAAGAAACAAAAGATAAATCGATATAATATACGGCTAAAATTTACATTTAGAGTATACCTACCGATTGAGGACTTGTATAATCATATTGTTCTAGAAGCTATTGCTTTTGTTTGAAACAAATATTCATTGAACGTAGATATATAATTTAAAAAGCTTCTAATAGTGAACCATTAAAAAGTAAGTAAATAATAGGAACCGATATTCGACACTAAAAACATATAATGTAAAGAAAATCCTACATCGCGCAATTAGTTTTTCTCGCTCGCTAGCGTAAATAACTTTAAAAGCATTTCAGTTAATTTCGTCAAGTCAAACACCACACGTTGTATGGTTGGGAAAGTCCTTTTTCCATCATTGAATGAAAGGTAAGATATTTGTTGAAATTGAAATCGCTGACACTTGTATTTGGACCAAACACCAGCATAGGGAACGGTGTAACGTAGGTAGCTGTACTGATTGCGGATAACATAGCTTATAGAGCACTAATTAGTGAAGCACTAGAAAGATACCTGTTTATTTTGGTTCTTTATTTGTGCATATACGTGATCAGTGTTAAGCCTCTTTGAATAGCCTCTGGAATTCTACTCTATTTGATTTGTTCTCAGGATATAATCTATCACTAGCATGAACAGCTAGCGACTATCGAACACAATAATGTTTATAAAATGGAAATTATTATTTATTTATTTATTAACACAATCTTAATATACAATCTGAAACTTAAAATAAAAGGTGCAACATAAACTCTTGCGATTTTTTCCGCACACCACCGAATCGCTGTTTACAACAAAAACCTTATATTAATACACACAACACGCATAGTATAAATTAGATATTTATATATTAATTTTATTCTTAGAGCAGTTGTGCCTGAAACCTCTGGACCTGTAATGCCAGGTCAGAAACCTAAGAGCAGAACATGTGATTTGGACTCCAAAGACCCCTTATGGGCCGAACATAAAGGTAGTCCGTTCCCCACCGTCGCTGAAGCTATACAAGAAGATCTTGACAAATACAGGTTTGTACCCATATATCAAAATTATATTATAAAAAAATAAAATATAACTAGCTGACCCGGCAAACGTTTGCCTTATACATTAATTACTAAAATGGTCATAAAAAAATAGGAGTTGGAGATTAAAAAAAAGTAGGGTTGCATGTATTTTTGTATGCTGTATCATAAAAAAAACAAAAAAAATTTTGTGTAAAAAATAAAAGAATTAGGGTTTAACCACCCTTAACATTTAGGGGTATGAAAAATAGATGTTGGCCGATTCTCAAAGCTGCTGAATATGCTCACGAAATTTCATTAGAATCGGTCTAGCCGTTTCGGAGGAGTTCAATTACGCACCCCGTGACACGAGATTTTTTTATATTAGATTAGAAATATACCTCTATTATTACGTGATAAAATAGCGAACAGGCATTCGGATTCCTAATGGTAGGGAGAAACTCGACCTATAGACACCACAGATCAGTGTCCTGTGGCCGGGATAATAGGCCCATGCTAATCTACCGGATACGATAAGATGATGGATTCCTATCCAGACGAGATGCTGAGATACTGAAGAGGAGAAATCGGCGAACGAGCCGTCAACGTCACACAGCTTTCCATGAATTGTTATCCAAACATGAATGAATGAAAACTTTATTGCACACCAACAACACATTTAGGACAACAAATAATTATTCTTAAAATAGATATTCT
>DVZL01000817.1:0-20537 GCA_018236625.1 Lasaia peninsularis
TGTGAATTGACCTGCGAATTATTTAGCTGACCATGTCTTTCTTGAGTAGGCTTTTTGCAGCGGTAACCGATATCCACTCGGGCGAAGCCGCGGGCGTCCGCTAGTGTGAAATAAAACAGTTTCTATTCTATTCTATTTTTAAGGGTACCGTACCGAAGAGTAAAAACAGAATCCTATCACTAATACTTTGATGTCCGTCTGTCTGCCTGTCTGTCTATCTATCTGTCTGTCCTCAACGCTGTAATATTTCATGAACCATGTTAGCAAAACAATGGAAATTTTCACAGATAATGTATTTCTTTTGTCGTTATAACAGCAAACATTAAATAGAATAAACAGAATAAACTAAATATATGTAGGATGCTCTCATACAAGAAACGTGAATTACTGTCGTTTTATAGAAAATGGTGTGGAAACCTTCGTGTGCGAATGTGTCGTATTTGACGGATTTGTTATTCTACTTAAAATCCATGTAAAAATCTGTTACTGTGAAAACAGTTCGATAAACTTCTTCGTTAGTATTTAACTGTTAAATTATCGAATTAGGAATGCAGAAGGGCAACCGGTTTGTCCTCAAGGGCTAATCTCTAAAGGCCAATAAACATGTTTGACCTTATTATTTAAATTAATGGTTAAACTTAAAAGTGTTTTACGAATCAAACTGATACTATCACTTTGAAGCGATTAGAATAAAATAGAACATATTCTATATTATATAATAGAAAAATTTATGACCGGGTCGAAACGCGGCCACACACTGAGAAGAACCGGCGAAAGAAACTCAGTGGGCTTGTCTTTTTTCTTATTTTCTAAATACAGAATTTTTACATTGTACAACAATAAGATTTGAAAGAGGAATCAATCTCTAGCATTTTTATCATCTACCGCTTTTGTTGCCGCTATAACAGCAAGTTCTAAAAACGGAATAAAATTAATATATAAAAGGTGATAGGGAAACCCGTCGTGTCGGAGTCTGACTCGCACTTGACTTTGCAAAATGCGTGGGATTATTTAATCTTCTTATTTACAACTTTTTATTATCTAACTAGATATTCCACGCAACTCCGTACGCATGGGCTACAACCTCAAAGAAATTATGTTGATACGCTACAACCTTTATCATTCATCAAACCACGTGCAAAAGTTAATATTTGTGTAGCAAAAAAAAATAAAACCGTCTACAAATTCTTTTCAAAAATAACAATCAATTAAATCACAAAATCTACATATTCTGCAATATTTTAATAACCTTTTTTATATAATTTAGATTTAATACATTTAATATTAATTTAAAGGTAGATACTTTATTTGGTTGGAAAGTTTATTGTAATTTTAATAAATTGCAAAGCGAGATAGCTGTTTTTAATACAATGTTATGATGAAAAAAAATTGGGTTTAATAAATACTCATTCATGGTTTGGAAGTTGGTGGTCGAGGGTAGTCAGTGTTTGACTTTGATTCCTAGGCTGGGCAACTTATTGTTAAGAGTATTTTTTAATTTAAATGAAAAACGTGATGTTGCCTTGGATTTGTGTCTAATATTAGTTATGACCTAATATAGTCCATCAATCGTGGGTGCATGTTTATCTCTGCCTTCCAGTTCGGGGAAATGAGCGTGATGATGTATTTATATATTCTTTAAGAGAATTAAACTGTCAGTGGGTTGTGTAACATCAATCATTCCCGTAAAATAAGTAAACCGAAAAACGTGAAGCCACTGATATTTATAACTTCTACTTCGTCATAATCTTATGCCGTTTCTATATCAAATGATATGAGGGTCGGCTACCTAACCTAGGGGATTAGACAATGGCACCAGTTTTAATATAAAGCGACTGCCACCTGACCTATGTAACCTAGATGGGAAACCAGGCCTAATTCTATATCAGGTCGAATTCGAGTACATGAATTTTCCCTCAATTTTGAGTTTGAATTTCTTCATGATGTTTTCTCTCAACATAAGAGCATTCAGAAAATGTACTTATGTTGGAAAAACTTGGTACATGGCGGCGTTCAAACCTTGACTACCGAAATACAAGTCCGAAGCGCGAACCCCTAGAACACCCTGCTCATAATGTAGTTATTAATGTTTATAAATAAAGGCTGAAATAATTCGTTGTATTCGAAAGAAAAACAAAATGCTATAGTAGATAAACACAAATACTTCCACTGAATGTAATTAGTTTTTGTTCAGACACATCTGTCTTTAAATACAAAGCTCGGAACGAAGTTATATGTCACTTCTATAGTGTCATACATAAGAACATGTTAGGGTGTGTACACACTATAATGCCAATTATCAATATATAAAGCTACAAGTATTTTCAGGAGATTATTGGATACTAAACTGGATAATCAATGTCAAAACCACCTTGTTTAGGAGCGTTTGTATGATTGAACATGTATGTATTGCCGGGTCTGGGTATTTAATTAAATTGATTCTGGCATATATTTTAGTATTTCAATACATTAGTAGCTTTGCTCGGTGTTTATTTTTGAATAATATTTAATGATAATTATGCAAATTAATTACTGATGAAATATGAATAATCAATAACGAAGCAACCACTGTTATTTTTCAATAACTATTAAAAATATCTTAGCATCCAAACTCTATTAAGCCTATCTCTAACTGTAGAGATTAGTAGTAGTTATTGAAATCAAGCCTATGATATTCTCTGAAAATAAAACCTAGCTAGATAGACTTATCGCCCTCGAAATCCCCTAATTACAAAATCACAAATACAAAACTTCAAGTTAATCGTTGGAGCCGTTTCCGAGATTGTTGATATATATGCAAGAATTGCTTGTTTAATTAAAAAGATTACACAAGCATTTAATTTGCCTACTTTGGGTTTAGATTAATTTAAAAAATAAAACTGGAAATTGCTAAATACGTTGACTTAAATAAAATTTTCCAACGCTTTTTAAAATATCTTCAGGCTCATATCCCCGAAAGGTTAGGCAGATGTACACATGTACCCACAATTAGTTGAGATTAGACAGGTGACAAGGCGCCTTGTCGGGCGACCATATATTTATTTTCAAATTTAAATAGAATATATATGAGTAGTCTCCCTTAAGAAAATGTATTCAATTCTATAACCCTCATGACCCCGATAACCCTTAAAATAATTCAATAATTCATTATGTGGTATCAAGATTTGACTTTGAAAATTTCTATCCAGGTGTTCTTTCTCTTGTCTCCTCAAGATCGAACCTTCGTCTAGGTGAACATAAGCTAAAACTGAATAACACTGTTATCCAAGGTGGGTAATCTTTTCAAAGGCGCATTAAATAAACATTTGTATATCTAAATTATATTAAAATTGATACATCTGATATCGTGAATGCGTCAGACGCACTGTTAGGTTAGCTTTGAGTAAACAAAACTGAATAATTGTTTTTACAATGTTCTCTTGTGTGAAGCCGCTAACATAAATTTGACCCTATAGCTGCGTGCTCTACATAAAAATACTAGATGTGGTCTCTTGTCTTTTTCTATGGATACGATATAATGAAATTCAGTGCAATGGGCAAAAAAGCGTGTTTGTTATATGGGAGCACGCTATATATATGTTTGGTTTATACTGTTTTTAACATTCGTTCTCATAGCGGCAACAGAAATACATCATCTGTGAACAGTTCAGCTATCAAGCTATCACAAATCACGGAATACAGACTGATGACAGATTGACAGACAGATGGTCAGCGAAATCTTAGTAATATGGTTCCTTTTTTAATCTGATGCGGAATCCTAAAAACGGCAAGTAATTGACTTTTGTTGTATGGGAGTCTAGCCTATTTAGTATTTGTTGTATTAGTGTCAGCAGAAATACATAAAATGTAAAAATTTCACCTTTCTAGCTATCGCGGTTCATGAGATACAACCAGACAGATAGATGGACAGCGGAGTCTTAGTCTTTTTCTTTTGAGTAAAATTATTAATATGAGAAACATATTTATTTATTTTCTCTGTTGTTCTATACCATTAAAATATATATTTCGAAATTATCTTTATACCTTGCCGAAATATTTAAAATATCTAAATATTAATGATCCGAAACAAATATGCCCTTCGTGTCCTCGAGCCGTTTACACTAGATTACCGTAAAATACGAGGAATATCCAACTTGAAATGCGTTTCAAGGTATACCTTAATCTGATAATTGATTTTGATCGCATCTACGATCCGTTAGACTTACACAACTGTATTAAAAGAGCGTAATATTCATTGTACCTAAACTAGGAGATTTGACAAGAGTGTAAATTTTTACTGAAAGTGCCATCCTGATCTCTGCAACCAAAAAAAAAAAATCCAGACCCAATTAATACATGAATCCGGGATGTTTTCTTTCACTGTAAGAGCGATTAGGGGTTTGAATCTGGACTACCGGAATGTCTAAAGTTCGAAGTTCAAACTATTAGACTACAGAGGTTTTGATAGTAGCTATAAACTCCTAGTCGACTATTTTATTAGTGTACTTGACTTAATCATTTTTTTAATCAACTAAAAAGGTTAAAGCATAAACAGATTACATAGAAGTTCTCCAAATAATTAATTATGTGAGCGTTCAGAAATAATGATAAATGATTAACATTTACGCGTGCGTTCAGAAATTTATTTCGTGTAAATTAAAGTTTCTAGTTCCGAAAAAAAAATTTAATAGTTAATCTATAGGTTAATTAAAAATATTTTTGTAGTTTTTTTAATTTTTATTATCTTTCTGTGTGTATTATTCTTCACAATAAAATACTTTTATATATCTATCCATATCAATATTTATTTTGTATAATTGTATTAGATTTTAATGAACCTAAAAGGTAACACGATATTCATTGACTGTTAAGCGGTATGAAGTTCGTCGGGTCAGTTAGTTTTTAATAAATGGAACAGCGACTTCGAATTATTTTTTTACGATTGTTAGGTATTTTCACTCTTTATTTCTTAAAAAGTAACATATTTTCATCATGCGCATATCCCCAAAGGTATATATACCAAAATAGTATATTTTAGAATTCTTGTCTGTCTGTTTGTACCCGCTAATCTCGTAAACGGCTGAACTGATTTTGACGGGACTTTTACTGGAAGACATCTCATGTAATAGAGGACGCCTTAGGCTAGTTTTATTTTAGAAATGCATAAAATAAATTAATTAAATAAAAACACGGTTAAAAAAACAGCTAGTTATTCATATAACATGTGTTGCGTAAAATTATTGTTTGATTCACACATAGTTAGTTATCTTTGTTTATACAACAACATCGTTATAATATATATACTAGTTTTTAGGGAAAGAATGTTTTAAATTTTATTACAAATTTTTAAGAGAAATTAAAAAAAAGATTGCGGGGTTCCGTAACTAAACGGTAAAAATGGGACCCTATTACGAAGACTACGTTGTCCGTCTGATTGTATTTATGTTGATGCTATTACAAATATAAATATAAAAGAAAGTTGTGTGATACTATTTATGACTCAAGAGCGGCCGAACCGATTTGGATAAAAATTGGTGGAGAGGTAGCTTAGAACCAGGAGACGGGCATAAGATACTTTTTATCCTGTTCCGTTCTCATACAGTTTTGTGTGCATATCAGGTAGGTCAAAGAATCGATCAACATCTGTTTTTCACTAGTTGTGCCCGCAACTTCGTCCGCGTTTTTGTTTAATTACTTTAGTTTATAAAATTCTAAAATAAAAATAGCCTAAGTCATTCCTCCTCACATCGTCTGTCTGCCAGTGAAGACCCCGTCAAAATCAGTCAATCCAAAAAAATACTATTTTGGTATATGTACCTTGTAAACATACATATATGCTTTAAGTAAAAAGCGCATTTTTTTTAATTAGGCACATACAGACTCTCCAATTTTATTTATTTTTACAGATATATCTATGCACGGTAAAAGTTCACTAGGAGAGAAATTAAATCAGCATTTAATTTTGTACATGGTACATTGCAGGGTAAGAACCTGGATTATCGGAATGGAGGTCGGAAGTGCGAACCGCTAGACCATTGAGGCTCTTGGTTTGTTTACCTTCTTATAAAAATATATATTCATGAAAATTTTTCTAACTATTTTTATCCAAATGGAGCTCAAGATATAAATGAATATAATATATATCAAAAACTGAAAGCATAACGTGTCACAGGCACTTGATAAATTGTGACATTTTTGTGGCCGTTCTTTGTAGACGGAATTTCTTTTCCTCGTACAAATATCACATGCTTCATAAATAAAACAAATTATATGATATAGGACAAATGAAATACACACTCAGTTCAACTATTGGTGAACTGAGCGTGTATTTTTCTTAATTTGAAAAAGTTGCGCTTCAACGGTAAAATAAACACTTTTGTTGTTATAACGGCAATAGAAATGCATCATCTGTGAAAATCTCGAATGTGTAGCTATCACGGTTCATGAGATACAGCCTAGTAACAGACAGACAAATGGACGACAGAGTCTTAGTAATAGGGTTTCGCTCCTCCATGGTTGAGCATATTCAGTGTCCGCCTAAGACGCATGAGGCCCTGAATTCGATTCTAATTTTGATCTATTTCTTTTCTCATTTTATCTAAAAAATGGAAACTAATATCTTCAGCTGATCGTGAGTACCTCTGCCATGCCTAATAAAACAAAATAAAATAATAAAGGGGTGTGTATTAATAATTTCTACTTGCTAAGCTTTCAATAAACAGCCAATTGTATCAAGGGCATGAGATGTGACCCGGTTTGTCCGGAGCTAATATGATGTTCGCAGCATCTAGCCCGGGCGAGGCTGTGCCGCGACCCGGTTACGCTCCCCACTACCCGGCCTGCTCTTGAACTGGTTATATACTTTCGGTTTCTCCCGGACGACCTATGTAACTGACCTACCCCACTATTCCCCGGGACCTATTTTTACTGTTCTTGTAATAAAAACTCAAAATGAACAATTCTTGTATATTTATTTATACCAGCGACCTCGGAAACGGCTGCAACGATTTCGCCGAAATTTGCTATCTAGGGGTTTTGGGGGATTAAAAATTGCTTCTAAATAAGTCAAGGTGTTATGAAATTGCGAAAATCACGACATCTATACAACTCCTTTGTTAGCACTTGGTGTAAAATAGTACAAACTCCGGTTTTGTAGACTTTCAGATGGATCTTTTTTCAGGTAGGCAAAAGCTTATTGCTGACATAAAATAACTATAGAGCCAAGCTCTGTCACCAGGTACTATATTAATAAGCAGCTGGTTTGGTTGTAATTACGTAAGATAATGTTTTTTTATAATACACTAGCTAACCCGGCGAACTTCGTACCGCCTGATATTGACAGAGCTAATAAGTTTGTATGGAAAAAGTAAAGCATTTATTTTCTATATTCTTTAAAATTTTCCTATTTTTTTATAAAAACTTTCGTCAGACATCATCAAATGCATCAAAAATGTCATCAACCAAATCAGTTAGCCACACATTTAGCCATTCATTTCTGTTTTCATGACACCATGACTGAAAAAGTTGAATTTGCGTATTAATCAAATTCTTATCCCCTAATTAACACCTTTAGGAATGAAATTTTGTTAATTTATCTATTTTATCCTCTAAGGAAAGGAAATGCAATAAAATCATTCCTTAATGGATGCTTATTGCAGTGTCATTATTATTTATTACACCGCCTGGTATGTTAATGAGTCAGCGTTAACTGCGAGGTACGGCTTCGATTTCCAACGGCGACAGGCTTTTGTGTGATGAACATAAATTTTATTTTCGGGTTTTCCAGTTAATTAAAATAAATTGGCTAATTTTACTCAGTACTGGTTGTGCCCGCGACTTCTTCCGCGTTTTGTTTAATTATTTTATTTTATACATTTCTAAAACAAAATTCTAAAACAAAAGTAGCCTTAAGTCATTCCCTATTCATCTGCAGCTGTCTGCTTATTTTATTATTACATACAGATACTCTAATTTAATTTATATGTAAATACTGCATCCATTTTTTTTACGTCCCGCAAAACTTTATTTCTTTCAACTTTAACAATCAGCCAGTGTATTATAATTACGTAAGGTAATGGAATTTTTATAAGTTATGGTGTCACCGGACCATAAAGGGTGCAGTTCATTTGAATTTTACAATCCATAAATTACAATATGGCGGACAAATCTTGCGAGATGGTTATGTATAAACGAATATTTATATAAACCGACGCAGATACTATGTAAATTATAGGTATAATAGCTATAAACTTTATGTATATTAATATTCATTTTTCGCCTCTGTCGTGTAAAGGTACGACTGTCGCTTGTTAAGACCATTAGCCGCATAAAGTCCCGGGTTCAATTTTCAAGTCAAGCAACTTTTCTCCAATATTTTTCTGATTATTCTGAGTAAGCATTACATTGCCCGGGATTGGAATGTGCCCGAAGTGACCCATCATGATACCCGTCTTATTCGCTACCATATCCCATTAAAATAAATATCAATCAAGTGCGAGTTGGAATCGCGCAATTGTACCATTTTCAGTATTTGCTTATTTGAGATACGACCTGTTGACAGATAAACGGAGAGCGAAGTCTTATGAATAGGGTTTCGTTTTTTACCATTTGGGTACGGCCCCTAAAAATGATTATAACGCGTCACTATGATCTTGATTTTTCTGAGTGATAATTGTCTAATGGGCCAGCGTATAACAATGAAACATTGCATTCTTAACGCGAACGTAATGTAGCAAGTTGGAAGCAGCTGATTTAGAGTACATTTGGAGTATAAGTTCGAGCTATCTCATATCAGTGTCGTAAGCAGATAAGTGTGGTACACTCGCGACCGTTGACTCGTTGACCCATATTGTGTGTTTGCACGTATTAAACAAAACAAGTACTCAGGTGTAGACTTACAAACAATACAGACACGAAAAAATCCGTCAAATGCGAGTCGGACTCGCGCACGAAGGGTTCCCTACCATTTATCTATAAAAACGACAAAAAATCACGTTTGTTGTATGGGAGCACCCTTTATATATTTATTTTCTTCTGTTGTTGGTACTTATTGTTATAGCGGCAACAGAAATAGATCATCTTTTAAAATTTCAAATGTCTAGCTATCACGGTTCACAAGATACAGCCTAGATAGGCAGACTTACTGACAGACGGACAGCAGTCTTAGTTAGGGTTCGGTTTTTTACCCTTTGCGTACGGAACCCTAAAAATGGCTCGGCAGTTATAACTGGGACAGTTATTCGAGGTAAAGTTTCGGTTCGTCTGGGTTTGTAGTCTGTCCTTACTATATTCATGTTTCATATGAGAATTGGAGAAGCTCAATACACCTACTAGCTCTTTTAGCGACAGTCTTTTGTATATTTTATATTGTTGACGCTCGGTGAAACTTTCTTATATTTATATTTCAAATGAAAAAACACATGTTCTTTTTCATACAATATTTTTTTATTAATCATGTTTCAGTAAAGTTAAGTTCAGCAGTGGACGTCTATGGCATTTCTCCATTGCATCTTCTTTCTCTGCAATGGAATTGCCCCCGTACTCTATTCCTGTACTCGGACCGACATGGTGGCGTTATTGTACCAACACTTCAACACTTCGATATACCGATAGGCATTATGGCACCGCTGGAGAGACTGCAACACAATCCATGTCCCGTCAGAATCAAAGGTTTTCTCGTAGTTCGCAAATTATAAGCATAATGGCAAATTATATTCCTCTGTCTTATGTATAATTTGCCGCAGCGTGTGGATGTGGTCTACGGTGCTGAAGCCTTTTCGGAAACCGGCTTGTTCGGGAGGCTGGAAATCATCAAACCTGCGAGCGAGACAATTCGTAATGACCCTCGAGAACAGCTTATACACCTCAGAAGCGAGATGAGCCTATAATTCTTCAGCAAATATGTGTTACCCTTTTTAAAGAAAAGTAACGCTTCGGTTCCATGCTTACGGCGTTGTACTTGCTAACAAGACGGAATTGAACAGCTTTTGAAGGACTTTGAGTATCCAATCACAGTGAACATAGAAAATTACGTTTTACCATGTTTTTGAAGATATTAATATAGGTGCAGGAATTCCAGAGAGCCACTGCTTGCGAGGAGAAAGAACAGCCACAATAGCAAGTAATTCGGGAATGTACTTGAAGAGAACGATTTACATCCAACCTCAGGAATTTTAACTATTATATTACAGAAGTTATTACTATACCAGAAGTTAAATCTCTCCTTTAGATAGGAAGGGGCTAATGGATTATTGATAATTCTAAATTAAAAGTAGCGAAGCCGTTCCTTATTACATCAACTGTCTACCAATGAAAGTCCCGTCAAAATCAGTCCAGCCGTTCCATAGATTAGAGGGTACAAACAGACGGACAGACAAAAACGTTTTGGTATATATAGCTTGTAAATATACATATGCACTTGGTAAAAACGGTTATTTTAATGTTACACACAGACACTCCAATTTTATTTATTTGTATAGATGTATAGATATACATATATTTATTACTGTTTTTAACGTTTACGTGGTTCGCCCCATATACATTAGAATGGAGTAGGGTGATAATCGATTCGTCCTAAGATGTAGGTTACAGGAACGCGGGTCAAAGGTCATGGGTAGGTCGCCGGTCCTCATATCTGTCAGCCCTAAGCATCTCAACAGAAAACTCGTATTTTATTATAAAATATATCAAGTTTCGAAGACGTTTTAGCTTTATATAACATTACCATCCAAACACAGTAAAAATGCGAAAACCGGCTTTTATTTTTAAGTAAAATGTCATTTCAGTTTAGTTTTTTTTTTTTGAAAAAGTCAAAAACACTATGCAAAAAAGAATAATTAAATTAAAAAAAAATTAATGGCGTAACGAATACGTCGAATTGTCAACTATCTCCTTTTTTAAGTCGGATAAAAGTAAAATACACATTTCAGATAAACTTGCTAATTTTTTTATTACATAAAAACTAGGATTTCGTTCGTCAAAGTCAAACACCGACTGTGCTTGACCACAGAGACAAGATAATACCTAAACTTAATGCCTATTACCCTTGAAGGCGTAAGTTTGTCGTATGGGAACATCCTTTATAAATTTATTTTATTATATTTTTAGTATTTGTTGGTATAGCGACAAAAGAAATACATCATCTGTGGACATTTCAACATTCTAACTATCACGGTTGATGAGATACAGCCTGGTGATAGACAGATAGACGGACAGTAGAGTCTTAGTCTTAGTAATAGGGTTCCGTTCCTACCCTTTGGGTAAGGAACCCTAAAAACGATAAAACAGCTTAGATATCACTTATCTAAAAAACGTAATGATTTAAATCAGTGCTTACGCGCATCTTGATATTAATTAGTCTACTGATTTATATTCGAACTAGTCATAAGGCTCGTTAGCTTAGCGGTTAGAGCACTCACTCAAGCCAATAATGATGAGGTCGGGGGTTCGAATCCCTCACGAGCTGGATAACTTTTTAAATATTTTTACTTTGTTTCTGCTTATCGTCAAATATTCAGCCCATTAAGTTGTCTATGCAGCAAGATTATTTAAATATTATAGTAAACAATATATAAATACCTAATACTGGAAATAAACATTTATTCACTTCTAGGACCTTAAGCTGACGTTATAAAGCAATATTATTAGTAATATTATGCTTCTTTTTAAAGTATTATGATTGATATAGACAAATGTATAAGTAAACCGAGTATAGATTTGATGTACTTTATTTGATTAAAATACTATTTTTATTCTTTAAATAATATGATGATGGCATGATCATATAAAATATAAAAAAATACATAATAAACAACAAAGAGTTTTGTGAAAAAGTACCAATGTTATTTAAACGTAATATTTGCAATAGAATGCTACCAAAAGTCGACGGTAAAAAATATAAACTATATATAATATTACCACTTAATAAGGAAACGAGGGTGGCGTCTGTCGACCTCGTTGGCGATACCCGCATCCTAACAAGTGATCATAAACAATGCATGTTTGATAGATGAAACCACCTGCTTACTTGACAAGAACACACACATTGCAAAGCCATCTATAACCTACTATAGATACGCCCGTATCCCTGGAGGGGTAGGCAGAGGTATTTATGTACCCACGATTAATCGACTACATTAGGTCGCTTGACAGGCAAGTCTATCGCCATATCAAGCACAAATCCAAGCTAAAGTCCATCTCTTTGTACCCGCTAATCTTTGAAACAGCTGGATCGATTTGTACGGGACTTTCACTGGTAGACAGCTAATTTAATAAGGAACGGCTTAGGCTACTTTTATTTTAGAATTTTGTTTTAGAAATGTGTAATATAAAACAATTAAAAACGCGAAGTCACAGGCAAGGCTAGTTTTACGTATATGCACCAAATGTTAGTATTATGTTACAGCTGAAGTTAAAGTTGAAGTTAAGGTTGAAGTTGAAGTAATGCGAAAAGAAGATAGTCGAACACGCTAACATTCGAAGTGAATTCCAGTGCGATGGAAATATATGTATAGGGATAACAAAATAAAAACTGACGTCTAGTAATCAGAACACGGCAATGGCGATACCGAACATTGTGGTAGCAGAATTGGGTAAATTATACAATAGTTTAGTTCTTAGTGTACGTTTTGGTTATCATAAAACATAACTAGCTTTAAACATTTGACCTAGTTTTTATATCAGCAAATAATACGAAGTTTTATATTTTAAATGAAAAAATATTTTTAATACTGAAATATCTCGAATTTTACCTTAATATATTAAAATGAATGTTTGTGATGAACGATGAACGCAAAAACAACTCCACCGATTAATATGAAAACTGATATATATATAGTGATTGATTGCTCTTCTTTCAATCGCTTTTATTGTAGTAGAACGTAAATTTATGTACCTATTTAGATAATAAAAAAGATAAACTCGCTGAGTTTCTTTCGCCGGATCTTCTCAATGTGTGGTTCCGATCCGATGGTAAATTTTAGAATAATATGCATCACAATAGCCGCTTATAAGGTATATGAAATAAAATTCTATTCTTCTATTCTGTCCGTTTGTCCTATTCTATTCGGTCCCATAAAACACGAACTAATCTCTTACATAATATACACATCCTTCTATAGAAGTATTTGAGGCGAAGTCACGGAAAATATTTTTTCATATTATTTATGCCGTTCTATACACATCTAAAGTAGCGGTTAATATTTTCTTTTATGCATAAAATATGCAAGGAAGCTAAATTGTCAGGTACAACCTTTTATTAATGTAAATCATAATATCGGCTTCTGAAAATTATACCCTCCGACACGCAAACGCATATTAGTTAGAGCGAAATGAGACAGCTTCAAAAGAGAATCGAATAATACGGCCATTAAAAAGTGTTATTCGTTCGAAACATTTAATAAGACGTGGGGTTCAATTCCACATAGTCGAATCAACAGAATTGTTTCTCACGCTCGCTTTGAACAAAAGTCAATTTTCCGCAACAACAAAAACGGCGTAAATTCAATTAGGGAATGTTTTCTGTTTGTTCATACGATCAAAGTATAGTACAATCAAATTTAGTTATCTATGTTTCGTGAAAGGGTCTTTATATATATACAAGTTGTGCTTGCAACTTGGTTTATACGCGATTTTCCAATACAAATCTGTCAATGAGAGAGGAATAAAAAGTAGCCCTCCCCCTTTCATTGAAAGTTTAATTCAAATTGGGACAACCATCCCAAAGACAAATACAGAAATAAGGGAGGTATTTTTTAAAGTTAATTATTTTTCCAATATTTTGAGAAAATAACACGTATTTTTTTTCTAAAGTGAATGTTTGTTAGTTTATCGTGGTTGTGCGTTCGTGAATAAACATACGTAATCTTTTAAAATTTTAATTACGTATATTAAAATTGGTCAAATCATCCCAAAGTTATAACATCAACAAAGAAAATAAGTATACATTTATATATTTTCATTTTTTAAAAATCAAACTTTGTTAATTATTCGACGGCCATTTTGTACGATGACTTGCCGCCATCTTGTTTTCAAAACTTGTAGACTATAGATCAATAAGGCTTCAAGTACCTAAATTCCTAATTTGTTCGCACTTTACGAAACCTCATTTCGACATAAAGTAGATATTAAATTCAAGTTTTCATTGTACGTTCCGTGTGAACCGTAAAATCATTAACAATGAAGAGAACCGAGAACAATTTTAAAGAAAACGTTGCTTCGAATGAAATTGAAATTGCCAGCAGAAGGAATTGTTGCAAATGAAAACTATTGTTGTTTTTCATACTCTGATATGTATGTTTTCCAATTTCTCTCGAAAAACCTGAAAATATTCGTGTATTGTTTTTTCTGTGGTGGCTATAAGCACATACATACCATCACGTTGGGATTATTTCCTTGCGGGATAGGCAGAGTGTAACGAGTGCCAAGTGTCATTCCTATTTTCGTAGCTTCCTTCACGTTTATTTCTCTCGTTATACAAACACGCCGGTTCCGGAGATTCTTGACACCACCCTCAGGTGTAGTACATGAGCAATTTGGTCGTCAAAAGTTAGTAGGTCTCCCCTGGTACCTACAGCCATCAAAATTTACACCAGTTTCTCATTATTTCTACAGTAGGTTTCGAACCGTAGGAGATTATTCTTTCTCAATTTTCAATTTTAAGCCGACACTTTCTTTCAATCCGACTCTTTCTCTACTTTTACTAATGCTGTCCGCGAGCTCACGTAGTATTATTTCATCTTTTATTCATATTTTGTATGAATGTCTTTTACTTCTTCGCACTATCCTTCTTCCGTTTCCACATCCGATGATATCAAGCTAAGCTACCTGATCTTTGGGACTCAACAAGGGCGCTAGTTTTAACATAGAGCAAACGCTATCTAAACTCTGGAATAGAATAGAAAAAAATATTTCACGTATACCTTACTTACGGGTCTTGTGACGTGAGTATATAACACTAAAATTTATCACCGAATCGGTACGCGGCCACTCACAGAGAAAATCCAGCGAAAGAAACTCAGCAAGCTTGTCTTTTTTATTTTCAAATACTCATTGCACATTTCTACATAAATTTTAGATTAAGTATACAACAATAAAAGAGATTGCAAGTGCAATGCCCAAGCATGTTTGTCATCCACATATTCAGCAATATTATAGTAATAATCTTTTTTACTTAATTTAGATTTAACGTAAGAATTTAATTTGCTTGCTTTAGGGTCACATTAGTATGTAAATTTTCTCCAGAAATATTCTAAATAATTATACAAAATATGTCCTAGACAATTACTAATATAATTAATTAAACCGAAAAGAATTTTTAATAATCACTAAGTTTTTAATCAAAAAACTTTCTTTCATGTTTGCTATTTGATTATTCTATCAATTTCCAAGGGTTTTAAATAATTTTTAGTTTGTATATAACGAGGTATTATATAAATTTTACGACGATTGGTTTAGTATTTTACAAACAAGAACAAAAAAAGTGTTTGATTTTTGCAGTTTTACCGCGCTAAAATTTAACTTTTATCATTGTAGGTACATTTATGTACATTTACACAAAATATGTGTTAATAAGACCGCCTCACTAAATTCATATCTAAAAACGTACGGCAGTACTGTTGAACAATGTAGGTTTTCAAAGAATTACATTTCTAGAAGGAGTAATGTATTTTTTCATTGTTAAGTAGTTTAATAAGAAAAAAACACACTTTATCAAATGCCATTAGTCTACTTTAGAATTTTAGAAAATAATTGTATATTGTTGTAACCTTTACAATAATATTGTTTTGTAAAGTGTAATGATATTATTAGTTCTTATATTATTACAATAAATAATATAAGTATGTATATTTTAATCCTTATTTATACTTCTACATATAATAATTACAAAAAGTTTCGTCTATACGTCCTCAAGAGTTATCTAACAGAACGATATTTCTTTTTTATGGGATAATACAGCGAACAGGCACACGGGTCTCCTGATGGTAAGAAAAAACTGTGGCCTATATACACCATAGATGTTGTAGGTGCGTCACTGTCTGTGGTCGGGCTGTTAGACCTTTTGGGCAAGTCTATCGGCTACCCTGCTCTGCGGACCGGAACACGACAATGTCATTATGGCGGCAAGAATAGGTAAGGCGGTGGATCCCTACTCGGGCGAGTTGCTGCAGAGCACTCTACCACCAGTAGTATTAAAAACATTGTAATATTATTGTAATAATTGCTAATTCGTATTACGTATATTTTTACACACAGCAACTAATTGCTTTGGGATCGCTGTTTTCCATATTTTCCATTATAGTCGTGCAAGCAATTGGCGCTTATCTTTCATCTTTAATTGCTTATAATTGCAAACATTCGTATCTTCACATCAGGTCCCTTGTGGTGTAGGCAGAGAATATCGAGTGTCGAGTGTCACGATTCTTATATACTTGCCTCCTCATACAAATACGCCGGTTTCAGAGACTTTTGACACCATCATTAGATAATACACGAGTAATTTGAATTAGAAATTATAGTCCAAAAACACAACTTTACATCTATAAGGAAAGATCACCGCAGTAAGTTGACGCAATCTCTGACATCACTTGTTTACAAAATGCCATTAACTTGTAAATAATTACTGTGTAGTAAACTTTAGTAAGGTTACGGACATAGTACTGTGGCATAGCAATTAAAAAATTAAACAAATAATAATAATCATCATCATCATCACGACTCCGTTTACGTGGGCAAACCAAACCCAGGAAAAATAACATCATCACGACACAACCTATGTCATGTCACATACAAAACCACGTGCAAAATATAGTATTTTTATAGCAACCACAGTCTGTTATACCGCCCTATCAAACAAAAAAATAATAAATAAAATCAGCAATAAATTGACTATGCTTAGTTTTTAAGTTCATTTTGTTTCCTATGAAAACTTCTTAGGTAAACAGAATTATAATTATTCAGTAAACTACCTCTGAGCATAAGCTACCCACTCGCCTAATTTGATCACGATCGGTTCAGTAGTTTTAGCGTAAATCGAAGCCGGGATACAGATAGACAGACAGACCAAAAGATAAAAAAAAGAAGTATCTTCTACAGCCTATTTTTAATCGCTTAGGCTATTTTTTTAAATATTTTCAATGTACAGAATTCACTCTTCTACATTTTTATAATAGGTATAGATTATCTGACCGATAATAAATCTGTTGCCATTTGGAATAATGCTTTAGTCTAATAAAAGGCAACAAACTGACATTCACTACAAGATCACATTAATGAATTGGAAAGAAGAACTACTACGTTTAAAAAATATATAAAGGATAATATACGTTGTTTACAAGCAATATGTGCTCCTATAACAAACTAGAATACACATTTGTAAGTCGTAATAATTGTACTTTTTATATATATTTTTTATTACACTTTTGCTAATCAGTTTTATTTTAACAGAAACATTAGGGCTTAAAATTAAAAAAAAAACTACTTCAATATAAGATTAAGTAGATTTATTAATTTAAAAAAATATGTAGAGTTTTAATAACAATAATATTCACTGATTTTTGTAGATAGGAAATCATAAACCATAAATTATATCTTACAATTTCACAAATTATATTTTTGTCATTATTTAGCAAAGAAGCAGGCAGTTTATTAAAAAAACTATGCACAAAAAATGTACAAGGTGGACTTAAAATACAAGATGGCATTCTCTACCAGTGAAGTTCTCTAACAGAAAGGTTAATTAAGCCTCTTTTAGTCAATCAAAATATAAAAACTTATTTTATATCTCCGAATATTTAATATTGGTACAAAATAAGTTTTTATAATGTTTTTATGAAGTTAAGTTATAGATACCATAGATTCTGAGATCTTCACCAAAAACGCGGTAAACGGTGAAGATCTTAGAGTTCGAGACAAACATTACGACAGAAACGGTTAGTTTCATACATATCTTCACGCTAGATCCCTTAAATGGTAGGCAGAGAATATCGAGTGCCAAGTGTCACATATAAATTAGTTTCAGTTCAGTGATAAAATGTATTTAGTATGCAGGACCACTGTGATAGTGCCGCGATAAAAAGCAAAGACATTGAGGAAGGAAATTTCTAGAATAGCAACATGTATGTCCATCCAAGCGATGTAGGTCGACCCCTACCAAATGTACGGTAATCTGGTCAAGGCTGATATGATAAATTTGGATGATATGTAGCCCATTTCACTCGCTATTATTATTTTTACTTGCATTGTTTCTAACATATTTTGTACCATCTAAAGGGAAAGATGATGTTTCTAATAAAAAAAATTGCTATATATTCCAAATACTTATATAATTGGAGTCTCTATCTCATGATCAAACTTGTGATCTATAAATATAACTGTGGGCTACCCTTTCAGATTGGAACAAGATAATATCAACAATTGTCACTCGTCCGAATTATACAGCACTTTACCAAGTTTATATTTATCGAGGAATTACATGGATTTCTAAATACATTATCGTGAAGAGCCATTAATATCCTAAAGCAAACATGTTTATTATCCTAAATAAACGTTAAATATTTTGATTAATGTGTACGACTAACCTGCATTGGCTCTTCAAGCTAACATATACCCATGTAGGCGCAGTCGGCCCGAAATGGGGGCGAGCGACGGATCGATACCAACAGACTCAGACAAAACACGCCGCTAGGCGGCCGCGCAGAACGCCTTTGCCTCGGGGCATAGCTCGCAAATAAACAAATGTCATATTTCAAGCTAATACTCCCGCGTATTCAGCCCAACATGGCTAATACTTAACCACTACATTATTGTGTTCAGGGACAGTGTCAAATATCTCATCTGAAAATTTGTGTTCTAAGTGTTAGAAATACTGTGTTCCTCTGGCTTTAAGTGCTCGATTGTCGTGTTCAGAAAAACTTATGGAAATCGATGTGACATTTTGGTGAATTCACAATTTAAGTGATGATAATTAAAGTGGTGTTATAGATTGGTCTATGTCTTAACTGTGTCAAAACGTTTGTGTTTGGATTGTGGATACATCAAATGAACTTAATCAAGGTAATTTTTAGAATGAAATAAAAAAGTCAAAAGTTCAATGGCCATCTAAAAAGGTTGGTGTTTTGTCTATGACTGTTATTTATGTATCCGTCCATCTGTCACATAGTATCATTTGAACTGAAATAGGATGGCAATTTTAATCCCAGAATAATTTTGTCTATGGTCACAAGAAAAAAGTAAAGAACAAAATGATAAGTCTATAAGAATTCAGTTATTTATCTACCCTTGTGATCCTTTTGAAATTAATTCCTTAAGATGTAGTTGTGTTAATGTACTATATTTTTTTCTTTTGTAAATAGTTTTGAAATTATTTTATTTTATTATTCTTAGTCTGTATTAATAAATGTTGTTGAAATGCTATTTTTTATTTTTCCTGCTGGCTAGTAATATACGTCGCCTTAGATACGGATACTGTACGGGGTAATAGTGCTTTGCCAATCTAAGGTTTTGTCTGCTAAATCTCTAGCGTGGTTCCGTACGCTAAAGACTGAAACACGACCAAAAAAATCTTTACTTTATTTTTTGCTCAAAAGTTTTACCTTCTTCAAAAACCTACTCAAAAAACTAATTAAAACCAAAAGGTTCGCCTCTTTATTAATTTTTCAAACTGCTGACGAAAATTTCAATACAATTCCTAAAGCAATATTTGAGAATTACAATATAGGCGTAAATGTTAAGTGCAGGCTATCACAACATATTTCTGAAAACTGCATCTAAATCGGTTAAGTCGTTTCTGAGATTAGCGTGCACAAGCATATGCCTGTATGCTTGTGCCAGCTAACACACAGACAAATAGACAAAGTAGAAAAACATTATATTTTGGGTTCTCTTGTGTGTATCTCATATTAATATGGTTTGTAAAATGGAAAAGTTTGTAAGTTTTTTTGTAACATAGCCAACTAATCTTGGGCCGTGAAAATGAGCGCCTTGGATTTTATTGAAACAGTCTTGATTCCAATTAGAAAAATGAGCCTTAATGAACCAAGATAGAGGCTAAAAAGACTAAAAGGTAGCCTGGGTCCCTAGTGTAAACACGTGGAAAAGTTACCGTCGCTCCAGACGTTGTAACATAAGAGTGGACAAATAAACCAACATATTTTCATATATCATATCATTATCGCGTCTGTGATCCAGTGTAGTGGGTGTCTGACTTTGACGCACAAAGTTCCGGGTTCAATTCTGGGTAGGGCGAATTGTTTATGATTTATTTCAGTATGTCAAAAAAAACATAACATTTCCTGCGATTGAATTTATATCTTTGACTTTCCACTTATCATACTGGGTACTGAATTGTCAGGTAATTGTACTTATGCATAAATATCTCTGTCTACCACTTCCGGAAAATGGACGTGACAATTCCATTCCCCCGTATTGGTCCGGGTTCCGTTGTAGAATAGACCAACTGTCATCCACCCAGGCACTCGTAAGAGTCGAGCACAGGGTCTATTGTCACCAACACCGTGACATTGACTAGGTGGTAGAGTCTTGTAACGACTCGCCCGGATTGG